>SNQJ01S0036766.1:69752-91246 GCA_010110895.2 Picea sitchensis
AAATTCAGAAATGATTGCCCTCGTCTCATGATTTAAATGCATAAATCTATTTCGAAGTGGTGAAAGGAAATTCAGTTAAAAGGACCAGATAACTTCACCGGGGTATTGAACAGGCTCGCTGGCAGTGAAGCAATATCTGAGATATCTGTAAGGCTGTTATACATGAATATCACTCTACTCTGGTAACCAATGCTTTTTAAAACCTGATCCACATCCCAAATTCAGACAGGACTTCCCAATTAAAAACATATGATCTTATTCTTTTGATGCAAGCTGATAGCTACAAGATCTGTTGGGTCTCCTAGAACTGTTTTGATTGTCTTAAAGTAGACCTGAAATTAGTAGCGGGGAAAGGGAAAGTTGTGAAAGGGACTACAACCGTGTTTAAAAGGAGTATATGTATTTGAAAAAATCTTTTCAAGGTGAAGAACGAAGTCTCTTTCCCCCTTCGATACCCTTTTCTCGGGAACCTTTTCGCCTGATTGAGCTATTGACTCCATTTACCCAATATTGGCACGTGGTCTACTGTTCTTCCCGCCTCACAGGAAGGCGGGATCCCTAGTTGGAGCCTATGTTGGAGCCTCCCTTGTTTTTCTAGCCCGTCACAAATTTCATTTTTAATGCTTGAAATCTAAAGATGGTTTTCATATTCTCCCTCTAAGATATCGAGATCTATGAAGCTTTATCACGCGAGCAACGATGATTATTATACTCTCGAAACAAGTCCTACCTTTCGTAAAGATGTTTCCTCTTTTGTTCTACTTCGGGATCTCGTAGGTCGGATACTATAAGTCATGTGGTTCACACGTCCTGAGCCACGAAACAACGAAATGGTTTTAATTTTTCACTCAAGATAGTAACGAGGGTAAAGTTTTCCCTAACCCATGATTAGAAGTCGTCAAGGTTTCGCGCCTCGGCGTTCGCCAAATCCAAAAATTTATTGTCATAGCTCTAATAGCCGAGAGCACGAGGTCCTTATTTGAGTAACCCATGTCAAGGTTAAAGGTAAAAGCTAAACCGTGGTAAAAGATTCTCTCGGCATTTCGCCACTCGGCGTTGTCCTTTTCGAAATTTACGTCGTCTAAACCCCGACTCGCGAAATCACGATGCAGTTATAACGTAATTAATTGATCACTTAATCCAATATTATCTTCCCTTTTAATTAAGTCATGTTATCGCGATCTCGCAGTTTCGCAACTCAGCATGTAAATCTTCTAGAAACTTATCTTCGAAGCTCCAAGTCATGATATGGCGAATATAATAATTGTAAAATTAATCGAACCCCAAATCACAATTACCTTTTCTTAATCAAAATCAATCTTCACAGTCTCAGATGTTAAAAATTCAAAGTGTTAAAATAAAATCCCCGATATAACGATTACTGAAATATTGATTAACGTTGGTGAAACCGGATTAATTAAGATAAATCAAGACATATCCCGTGTTTTGATGCTTGCACGATTCACGAGGTAGCCTTATTCTTTCCATACACCAACTGACTTTTAAACCGCCAAAATTTATGACATTAATGAGGAAATAGGGTAAATCGATAAATATAAGATCGGATTTTTATGGCAAAATTTATTTCCAAATGTGATTTGACAGACTTGTTCTGAAACATAACGAGTTTTCAAATATATATAAGGGCTGTGTTTCATTATAACAAATGCTTTTCATATTACACAGAGCACATTATCTCTGAGCAGTTGTCTTCTGTATGTATACGCATTTCTATCGCAGAAGAGCCAAAACGCAATCTCCAGCCATGTCTCCGCGAAAAGCATCAAAGGCAAATGTTGAGGTTCCAGGACAAGGCTCAGACAATGTCTTTGATACTTCACCTCGAAGTATTGATTCGGTCCCAAATTGGTCGTTCGTTTCGAATGTTCTATAGGCAGAGTTGGTGGACTATTCCGACGACTCCAGCGACAACGAAAAAGATGATATAACCACCAAATACAAAATAGTCATCCAATCTGGAATGCACAGAGTAGCAGCCAGGCCACGGTTGCTTCCATATTATGACATGGTCTGATGGGCATTGGACCATGTGGACGTACCGACCAGAACCATCATGAACAAGCAGAAAGTCACCATTGGGACTTTCAGGCCGGAACATCTGCAAACCATGTATAAGCTGCCCACCACGTCCGACCACACATATGGCGCTGAATTCTTGGATGAGTTCAAGTAGAAGGAATGCGTATAGTATGATAAAACCATGTCCAGTTTAATAAAGGATTGGGTTTCGAACACCGCGAAGTTCAGATTTGATACCCACGACATATATTCAATCGCTTCTTTAGAACCGCAGTACAAATATGTAGCCATGATGGCATGCAAGTTATACGGGAAAGAGGAAACCTCACATTTTTTCCTTCCGTGGGTGCCTCTAATGTTTCGGGTCGTTGAAGGCAGTTCCTTTGACTGGGCAAAGATGCTTTCCGATAGCTTGACCAGTCGGGTCACAGAGTATCGGGCGCAGAAAGAGAATGGGAAGGCGTCTTCATTCTTCATGTCTGCATACATTATGGACACAATTTGTTCTATGACACCATTTCCATTAATGAGTTGGAGTTGGACTCCGGCCGAAGACGAACCCATACATGTATATCATGCAAAATTATGGGAAAACAAAGTGGAAAATTTTATGTATGAAATCTTTAACTGGGTGATGGTGCCCCTGCATGTCACCATTTTTGGTCACCTGCCACCCCGGATCTCGGACAGCATAGTAACGAATCTGATCAACATAGCAGACTGTTATGTGGAAGCAGAATTTTTGTACCTCAGAGTTTTTCGGGGCTTCTGTTCCCCCCCATGCGCTGCCATTGTTCATTCCCGACAAGATGGCTTGTCACGAGGTTGCCCGACAAACAGTAATTAGCGGTGTAAGAAAAGAACTTAAAGGGTACTCGAAGAAGGTATGGTCGTCTTTCCCTGTTCATTTGAATTCTTATTCTTTATTAGTTTTCGAGCATGCCAAAGCTAAGGAAATAGCCCTAGAAGACCTAAATTTGGTCTCCATTGAATACAAGAAACACGATCCGCAGAGGGTCGTGAGCAATCATTTGGCCAGTTGCGGGCTCAAGAGATTTGAGCACGAGAATTCACCCTTGGATGAAATTTTTCGAGGTGCAAGGTCCTATACCGAGATTCTGGCTAGGATACAAACTTTAGCACCCGAGGAAAGAGCCGATGTTCTGAGGTTCCAGGAACATTGACATAGCTGTCTTCCCGCAGTGTTGCAAGGTGAGGGTCCAGGTACTTCGGAGATGAAACAGAAGGATGCCGAAGGCTCTAAGGATGCGACTCCCGACCAAGGAAAACACCAGGACAAGGAGGAGGAAACTAAGAGTCTGGAAGAAGAGATAAAGACTCCCGACCCGCCGAAGAAGCAGAGTCTGGTCGCTACTCCGGGAAAATCTACGAAGCAGATCAGAGAACCCATAACATCAGTTACCCCCTTGCAGTCGACGTAGGGAAATATCGATGCAGGATGGATATTCAATGAATATTTGAGGCCCATAAGGGTGGAAGAACTCCCTCCGAATGATTTTTTCTTCGATAAGAAGAGAAATGCAGTAGTAAAAAGGGAATTCTACGAGGAAGGAGAGTCAACTGCCAAGAAATATAAAGTTATAACTGATGGAAAGGACAAAAAGAGCGAGCAATTCGCTACTAAAATAGCAGGTACACTAGGAGCATATGCCTCGGTGAATCAATTTTCAGTTGGGCTCTTAAAAAACCAACTTAAAAGAAAAAATCACCTCATTAGGACCCTTGAAGCCAGACTGGCCACAACAACAGAGACTGCTAAAGACCAGGAAAGCGTAGGAATAGAGCAGGCCAGGTTGGCCGATAAAAACAAGATAGAGCTGCTCAAAACTAAGCTCGAGCAAGCATAGTTGGTGGTCCGGGATGGTCAGATGCAAGCGAGCCAGCAAAGGGATGTGATCGAACAACTACAGGCTAGGGTGGAGATCGCTGAGAACAGAATGATAAACATCGGGATGTTCAAATCCCAGGCGATCGAGACTCGGAGAAGAGTCTTTGCGGCACAACGAAATTTGCTTGCCAAGGTAGAAGCGATCCGGGACAACTATTTGCTAGTCAACCAGGTTTCAGAGAACTTATCCACCAGAGAAAGGGAAGTTGGAGCAGCTCGAGTCGCCTTCCAAGAGGCTGTGATAGCCACGAACAACAGGGTTTCAGAAAGTACTCCCAGGTTCACCATTTCAGAGCAAACCAGAGGGAACATTCTATTAAAAGAATGGGAGCATAACATCGCCGAAGGCAAGGAGCAAGCCAAAAAGATAACCAATTCCTTAGAATAGGCCTTCAGTTCTATAGACGACGATCTGCTAGGCATTGACAACGGAGGTAATGCCGAGACATTGATGCAGATGAATGTGGAAAAATTCTCGCTTGATCTAAAGGAAAAAGAGGAAAGAGATTCGACCGATGTTTCCCGGATGACTATGGTGGATATAGTACAAATAGACAAATGCATGATTAGACGCAGTGCGCAATTATGCGCCATCGACATCATAGATGGACAGATGGAAGACAGGCTGCAGCAGTTAGCCCGAGAATGTTACTTCTTTGAAGCCAACTGTCAAGCAGAACCGTTGCGGCTAATATCTCAGCTGGTTGAAAGATGTGTCGCCTGTACCGAGCCCACGCGAGGAAAAATGTCAGGCACCAACTGAAGACAAAGAAGAAGAAATGGAGTGATTCCTCTCCTCCCTGTCATAACCGAAATTTTGTGACTATTGAGATTCTATCTTATTTGTAAAATTGTATAAATACACCACATAAAGAAATAAATGAGGCTGGACCTTTTTGTGTCGATTGTAACAGAGTTTTTACATTTTGAGAGTTAATACAAAGAAAATATGAAGATTCTCAATTCCGTCAAGACTATGTTATGAGTTTGTTTTCTTGTATCTCTTACTTCATTTCATTTCATATTCTTAACTGATGAATGCTTCGTTATAATTTAGTACGATCACTACTATAGTGAATGAATTTTGGTTTTCTGTAATTGTTTACTATTTTTCCTCTGTACCAGCTATCAGCGGGTGTAAGACCAGTCCACACTTTCAGAATTCTACACATATTCTCTGCATACATCGGGTTATTTCTTTACAGTTTTCCTTTTTTGTTTATACGTGAGATTCTCCCTTGATAGGATCCTTACATCATAGACAGCTAAATGTTTTTCTCCCACCTCATACCCTTTTATTAAGATATAACTCAGTTACAGGAAAGAACCTTTGATTTGCACTCCGTTTCTTTTCCGAAATCATAAATTCTCTTTTATACGACCAAATTGAGACAACACTTAATTTCTCCCTGAAGTTTTTGTTATTTTACTGTTCCTCCATGACTGTCCCTATACCAACACAACCCAATATCGAACCCGAATTATCGAACCAAACGCACATTGCCTTAAACCTTTTCGACACTATTCTTAAAACATCTACTAATCGGGTCGATCTTGAACATTCATGGGCAGCCATTGAACAAGATATAACTATCCAGGAATAGTTGGAAGCTAGACAACGCCAACGTAGAAATCTTCCCTAGTTTCCTTTGCCAAAGGTTGACGTTTCTCTCTTCTCCACCTTTTACCCACTTTCGGATGCCTAGACACTGTACTTCTAAGCCTTAAGTACATACTCTGGAACAACACCAGCCACAAACAGAAAGAACCCAAGATGAATAAGGATTCATAAGGGAAACACCACTCAGAAGAGCTTTCTCTCTTAGGTATCAAACTTTATTTCTTTGTTCATGCTATTATTGTACTAACTCCCAACATAAGGTCAAAGATTGCAGGGCTTATGGAAGAAATGTTCAAGCAAGAAATGATTATGTGGCCCCACATAACATTGAGTGTTGCAAGTGCCATAACTATGAACACATATTTCATGATTGTAGACGCATGATAGATATTTGTATGAAAGAGAACACTGATATCATATATAAGAAGGTTTGGAAAAGAAAACAAGAACAAGCAAAGGAAGATCATATGGATGAAGGACACCCAGAAGTCATAATCTCAAGATTGACAATAGTACAAGATGGAGACAAATCTACAGGGGAAAAAAAAGATGTCATATACAAGAAGGTTTGGAGAAGAAATGAAAAACAATAAGAAAATGTGAATAAAGACCAGGTCCCAAAGATCGCAACATTTGTAGTGCACGAGAAAGAAAAGAAGAGTAGGTAAATAAATAACGGGTCCAAGAGATTTTACATTCAAGAATTGAAGTGTGAGATCAATCCATGGGAAAAAAGGAAGAAGTCGGAGTTCAGAAAGATGATGAGTCTACAGACGAAGAGGAAGATTACTCTGCATCAGAGTGGATATTTTTTGATCCATCCGGCTTGGAGACTCCTTGTAAATATGATTGTTGAATAGGGAGAGTTAGTGCAGTAGCTACTACAAATCAGAGAACCACCCTTCGAGCACTATGAAGTGTTTATAGAGACAGATTCAGAGCAGTCATATAGAAGAAGTACAAAATGACAAATTGATCACATAGGTGTCAGTTGGAAATTACACTGGAAGAATTTTATGATCGATATTTATTATAGGTTATTCCAGACATGTTGATCCAAGTGGATGTCAGTGGCCACCCACCTATTCCACGAGCTCGAAAAACAGTTTTCCACCTTGGCAGTTTTTTGGCACTTTTTTGAGTTCCAAACTTCTGGGGTCATTTTGAGGCCCTAAACGACGTTTTTTGGGGATTTGGGGCCCAGGAGACTATCAAATGCATTGAACTAGAATAGTCTAAAATTTTTCTTCTCGGGTAGACCTTTCCAACGGGCTATCGTGCACCTAAAACGAAGATTGTATGCAAAAGTTATGACCTCGGGAAGTTGATGTACTAACTTACCCCAATGAGGCCCACATGGATTTTGGCGCTTCATCTCATAGGGTTAGGTTTTTGGATGTCTAGGGTTTTGGAATTCATCTTTATTGTAAAAAGGCCTTCAGAGCCTCATTGTATTCATCTTCTTGCGAATGAGTGCAGTCGTCACATCTCTTCTCATAGATAAGCCGCCACCACTCTAGCAAGCTTGTTTTCCGCTGCATTTTACAGTTTCAGCTTATTTCCTTATTGAATAGAAACCAATTTTATTGTATATTTGTTATTATGTGTCAAGCGTATTTTGATAATAATCTATATTCATTTCATTCTTCTCATAAAATTTGGATCAGTGGTATCAGAGTAGTCTGCTCCTTGTTGTTCTTAATGCATGTCCCCAACGAGGTCATGTTACAAAGAATTGAGTCTCGAGCTTGTTTCTCTTGAGGAAAAAAGCTCTTGCATGCCCAAGCGACCTCTCATGGCAGGGGAAAAGAAAGACGATGGGACTGGAGATCCCTTCAAAATGTTGCTTGAGGAAACCCTCACACAACAGAGGAACGAGATGATGGATAGCTTTGCACAAATCCTTCGTCGACTACCAATAGGCGATGCATCTTCCTCAAACAGAGGCACTGCCCCCTTTAAGGTACAAATCAACTTCAATATTCTTATATTTGAAGGTCAGATAAATGCAAATGTTGTAGAAAAATGGTTGAATCTTCTAGAAGGATATTTTACTGTCCATAACTTCTCGAATAGAGAAAAGTTTACTTTTGCGCTCCTCAAAGTTGTTCCCCATGTCAAAGATTGGTGGGAAACTTTCTGCCAGCAAAAGGAAATAGAGGAAGCCTCATTATTTACAGTCTTGGTCACCTGGGAGTCCTTTAGAGATGCTATTAAGGAACAATACTACCATGTTGGAATTTATGACGGCCTGTACACAAAATGGACCACATTGCGGCAGGAAAGACACCAAGTAGTGCCCGAGTTCACAAATATCTTCCATACCTTGCGCACCAAGTTGGGTATCAAAGATTCTGAGCGACATTTGGTGCTCAAGTATCGCAACGGTTTTCATAGATAAATCTAAACTGAAATGGACTTTTTGGACTTCTCATCCTTGGGCCTACCGATATGCTGTCAAAATCGAGCAGAAGCTCAAACAAAAGACATAACAATTTGGGCCTGGGAACCCCTCACAAAAAAAGCTAGGAAAAGGCAGCTCCAACCTGCAAAATAAAGGATAGAGCAAATATAGACTGCCTCAGGACAACCAGTCCAGGCCGCAAGCAAAGAAGGACACCGAAAAGACAAAGAAATATATCGGGAAGTGGTGTGACTTCCATAAGAGCCCCTAGCATAACACTACTGATTGTTGCTCAAAGTAGTCATTGGTGGCTGAGGTGAAAGCCTCTAAATTATATGCGGGTTCCAACTCTGAGTCAAAACCAAAAAGGGGGAGACAGATCATTGACGTAGAACCCAGTGCCGTCATTGCTAACACCAAGCTCCAGCTCAGTGAACCAGACGAGCCAGAGGAAGGCAAGCACCTTTTTCATTAATAGATGTGGGTGAAGGGTACCCCGCTACACTTCATCATCGATAGCGGTAGCCAGAAGAAGCTCATCTCAATAGAGGTTGTCAAGCAACTCGCTCTGCCAACAACGTCGCACCCACATCCCTACACCATCGGATGGCTCCACCAAGGAAGCAACATCCACATCAGCCAACAATGTCGCTTGTCATATGACATCAAGTTCTTCAAAGATGAGGTATTGGGTGATGTTTCCCCTCTCAAAGTCTGTAATGTTCTTTTGGGCCAACCATATTTATGGAAATTCCATGTTGTATACGAGTCTAGGCCTCACAGTGTTATTATTACTTTGAACAAGAAATTGTACAGGATACCCGAGGCAGTTCCACCTAGTGTTATTTCCTTGATCTCTACCAAGCAATGCAATAAGGTCATATCTCAGGCGGGGAAGTTTGTGTTCTTCATGATTCACTCTCAGAATGAGTGAAAGATCACATCCACATCCAGGGTCTCTGCGGTCGACCTCTCCACACAACAGAAGCAAGTAGATAAGTTCGTGGAAGAATACCCAGATATCTTCTCCTCACCTACTTGGGTACCTCTGCACTGTCGGTTCAAGCACCCCATCGATCTGACCCCTGACGCACCGCTGCCTAATGGGACAGTCTATTGTCGCTCTATGTTAGAGGATGAGGAGATCAAGCGACAAATCCAAGAACTACTCCACAAGGGGCACATCTGTCCCAGCTCATCACCTTGTGGGAGCCCAATCGTGCTGGTGCAGAAGAAAGATGGAACCTCACGATTATGCATTGATTATCGGGCCCTGAATAAAATCATAATCAGAAACTGATACCCAATTACCTGAATTGATGACCTCCTTTATCAACTCACAGGGGACAAATACTTTAGTAAGATTGATTTGAAGTCTATCTACCACCAGGTCTCGATAGAACAAATAGATGTATGGAAGACTGCCTTCAAGTCAAAGGAAGTCCTTTTTGAATGGTTGGTCATGCCCTTTGGTTTGACAAATGCTCCAACCACTTTCATGAGGATGATGGACGATATCCTGCGACCATTCACCAATAATTTTATAGTGGTGTATCTGGATGACATTCTCATTTACAACAAGACTTGGGTAGAACACTTGCAACATATTCAACAGGTTTTGCACACCCTGTGGCAGCACAAGCTATACACCAACTTGGAAAAATGCTCTGTCGGCATGGACAGGGTCCATTACCTGGGCTACATCGTTGATCAGCATGGTGTACATGTGGATCCAACCAAGATCCAAGTCATCCAGGATTGGCCAACCCCAACCACACTCATAGAGATTCAGAGCTTCTCGGGCCTTGCCAATTTCTATCACAGGTTCGTGTTGGGATTCTCCCATATTGCATGGGCCCTCAGCTAAATAACCAGAGGTGGTGGTAAGGAAAAAATTGTGTGGGGCCGGTCCCAATAACAAGCATTCAATTATTTGAAGCATCGCTTGTACTCAACCTCAATTCTTTCACTTCCAGACCTGCAACATCCCTTTGAGATCAAGACAAATGCTTCAGACTATCTTGTGGGCACCGTTCTCACTCAGCACGACCACCCCATGGCCTATCATAGTGAGACACTATCAGATGTTGTCTGTAAGTACCCTACTTACAACAAAGAAATGTACTCCATTATGCAAGCCTGATGCTAGTAGAGACATTACATTCTTGGAAAGGAGACAATCATCCACACAGATCATAAGCCACTGCAATTCATGCAGACACAAGGCAAATTGCAGAATGACCACCATCAAAAGTGGTCCACATACTTGCAACAATTCCACCTCAACATCAAGTATAAAACATGAAGCACCAATCGTGTCGCTTATTGACTTAGCATACCTCCAGTTGCAACACTCACCAAGATGCTATAATCTTGCAACCATGAGACCTCTGGATGGCCCCAACTCTATGAGACAGACCTGGACTTCTCCACCACCTACCAAATGTTGGGTGAAAACGCAGTTGTCAATAATTTCCATCTTCAGGATGGGTTGTTGTGTCATATGGGCCATATCTGTGTTCCATCAAGCAAGAAGCTGATCTAGGAATCCCACTATAGTCAGGTGGCAGGACACTTCGGTGTTGAAAAGACAGTGGTGATGCTACATAAACATTTCTACTGGTCGAAACTTCGACAAGAGGTCATCAAGTATATCAGGTCCTGCACTGTCTTTGCTATTGCCAAACTGACCACTACGAAATAGGGCATGTACACCCCTCTTCCTACTCCCGACAGGCCATGGGAATCCATCTCAATGGAATACATGTTGGGCCTCCCGTCCACTAAGCAGGGAAATGACTGTGTTTTTGTGGTTGTTAATATCTTTTCTGAAATGGTGATTCTGGTTGCCTGCAAGAAGAGCATCACAGCAAAGGCCACTGCCAAGATTTTCTTTGAACGAGTCTAGGTACATTTTGGAATCCCACAAACCATTGTCTCATATTGGGATAGTCAATTTCTCAGCACATTTTGGTCGCGCCTCTGGTCACTACTGGACACTAAGCTCACCAAATCCACGACCTTCCACTCCCAGATAGATGGCCAAACTGAGGTCATAAATAGAATGATTTTGCATATCCTATGCATGTATAATTCCAAGCACCCTCACACATGGGATGATAGTCTTCCTTATGCCCAACATAGCTACAACCGATCCCTACATAGCTCAATCGACCACATCCCCTTTCAGGTGGGGTTGGGATTCCAACCATTGGGGCCCATAGATGTTGCACTTCCCCTTGCGGTCACCTCGACCGACTCGTCTCCTACTCCCACTGAAGCTGACAAAGCTACCTGGTTCATTGATCAGATCCAACACATCCACCAACAGGTCCAGGATATCCTACAGAAGTCCAATCACAAGTACAAGCAACACCATGATCAACATCGGGTGCCACATAAGTTTCAGGTGGGAGGAAAAGTTTGGTTGCACTTGCAGAAAGAACTCCTTACATGACCCCATCGGAAGATTCACCCACTCTATTATGGGTTGTACACCATCACCAAGGTTATGGGGGCTAATTCTTTTGAGCTCAACATTCCTCCTTTCCTTGGCCTGCACCCAGTGTTCAACGTGGATCTCGTTCAACCTTATTTCCCACCATTATTGGACACCTCAGAAGTAGCAGAAAAACTGACACCAACAGAGATCAAACCCGAATACATACAAAATGCATCCATTGTTTAGATTGTGGACAAATAGGTCAAGGGAACTCACCAGCAAAGGATCCAACTTTATCTAGTTTTCAAAGCCATGCAGCTCCTGTACCAAGGAAAGTGGCTCACTCGGGGCCAAATTCAGCAGAAATTTCCTCATTTGATGGGGAAACTCAATGCAATGGATACCATTGCTTCTTAAGGAGAGAGGATTGATCCAGGTGAATGTCAGTGGCCACCCACCTATTCCATTGGCTCAAAAAACAGGTTTCCGCCTTGGCAGTTTTTCGGGTTCCAAACTTTCGGGGTCATTTTAAGGACCTAAACGACATTTTTTGGGGATTTGGGGCCCAGGTGACTGCCAAATGCACTGACTTGGGCTAGTCGAAAATCATTCTTCTCCGTTAGACCTTTCCAATGGGCTATCGTGTGCCTAAAACAAATATCGTATGCAAAAGTTACGACCCCGGGAAGTTGATGTACTAACTTACCCCAACGGGGCCCACATGGATTTTGGTGCTTCATCTCCTAGGGTTAGGTTTTTGGATGTCTAGGGTTTTGGCATTCATATTTATTGTAAAAAGGCCTTTAGAGCCTCATTATAGTCATCTTCTTGCGAATGAGCGCAGTCATCACATTTCTTCTCAGAGATAAGCCGCCACCATTCTAGCAAGCTTGTTTTCGCTACATTTTACAGTTTCAGCTTATTTCATTATTGAATAGAAACCAATTTTACTGTATATCTGTTATTCTGTGTCAAACACATTTTGATAATAATCTGTATTCATTTCGTTCTTCTCATAAAATCCGGATCACATGTAGAGTTTGATGAGCAGATAGATTAGATCAACATACATATTTGATTCAGAGTAGTCTTTGTACAGTGACATATGGGTCAACATTGTGGATAGTTGAGTAGCAGAGTTATTGACAGTTTGTGACATATGGTCAAAGATTGATTCAGAGATTCACAAATCAGTTCAGAGATTGGTTCAAAGATTGATTTAGAGATTCACAAATTGGTTCAAAGACTGATTCAGATATCAACTTAGAGACAATTGGATGATTATGATAAAGGAATATTTGAATGCTTTAAGTTTGAATGGTTTTTATATATGTCATGAATTACATGAGGAAGCACCAATGGACAAGGAAAATTTTCACAGGTAGCTCTAAATATTACAAGAAGGAAAATCATCAAAGAGAGAGAAAGGAAGATCAGTATCATGCAAACATGGGGAGACATACCCACAGAGGGATTTACTCCTCCACCCATGATTGGTTTAAGTAGGTACAATATCAGGAGGAGACATATTGAAATGGGGAGTTAATCCTCTGTCAAAGGGTGAGAGATAAAGAAATTCATGACGATGGAGAGATAGAGGTAATGCATACATGAGGAGTAGCCCTAATGAGGCTTCAATAAGGGAGAGCAACCCCAAAGGGGGAAAGATACCCAGAGATATACCCTTTTCCATTGATGTAAAAGGGGGAGAGTGAGAAACATTGATGATGAGTGATGGTCACATAAAGTTTGAGCATGAGTGTTTCCATGTCTAAGTGTTTCCATCAATGTTGGTGTTGCCATCAATTCCAAAGGGGGAGATTGTTGGACAATTGGTTTAGATTGATGGACAAATGGTTTGGACATTTGGTTATCATTGATCTCAACCCTTGGAGAGTGATCTTGGAGATTGAAGTCAACCCTTAGAGATTAATGTCAACCCTTAGAGATTAATTTCAACCCTTGGAGAGGTATAGATATGTTGGAAAATTGATTGACATTTGTATGATCATGATTGATGATGAGTTTGTTTGGTACATTTGATGTAGTCTACATGTAGCCTCAAAGGTGTGGTTATGGGACCCGGAGTTTATTGAGGAATAGTGACATGAATGAAAATGAAATTTCAAGTAATGCTATCATATATGGATAATACATGTCATTCCATTTCAGGTGATAGGTGGTATGCCATGTGGATCCTCATGGTTGAGGAGTTATGGCCTCGTGAATATGGAAGCCCCAAATAATGGTCAAAAATCTCCTAGTTGGTTACACGTCAATGAATGAAAGGGTAAAGTAGTTTTAACAAGAAAATTTAAGAAGCCCTAAAGTTAAGGAAAGTGGTCCCTGTTGGATCATGTTGTCATTGATGACAAAGGTTTGATTGATTGATGTCAAGTGATTGATTGATGTCAAGTGATTGATTGATGTCATTGATTGATGTCAAGTGATTGATTGATGACTGATGTCAAATATAATATGTATTGTCCTTGATGAAAATGGATAGATGTCAAGTGGAATCATTATCATTGATATGATGCATAGATGAAGATGGATCAATGAGTTGTCATTGATATGATGCAGTTGGATCATTATTGTCTTATCATGGTTGATAAGGTGTACAAATGGATGAACTCCAAAGTGGTCCCCTTATGGTGACAACCCTCATGGGAAGACGCTTTGCGGTTGAGTTATCCTTGAAGTATAGTTGGAGAAACCATGCTTAATTGTGGAATAATGAGACGAAGATCAATGAATTTGTAAGTGAAACTATCCTAGATGGATAGTGTTTGTCCTTCCATTTTCGGTGGTATGTGGAGTTTCTCATAACTCCTCATGGTTTGAGAGTTATGGTCTTACGAAGATGGAGGACCATCATATGTAGGCTTGAAGCCCCAAAAGGTCAAAGAAGTCAAAGAGATTGCAAATAAGAAATTATTATTTAAATGATAAAGTAACGTGACAAAGTCAAGGAGGATTATTTAAATAATAAAGTGAAGTAACAAAATAAAATAAGATTATTTAAATGATAAAGTGAGGTGACAAAGTCAAGGAGGAATATTTAAATGATAAAGTAATGGGGAACTTTCTAATTATGGAATGGTTAACCCTAAAAATGAGGAAAATAGGCTAAGTGACCTAGAAATGGGTTAAGTGACCTAGAAGTGGGTTAAGTGAACTAGAAGATGAAGAGTATAAATAAGATGCAAGGGTCTCTTGTAAAAGGCATCCTTTTTATGCATCTCTTGATCATGTATTGAAGATCTATTCTGAGAGAGAGAGGATCTAGAGGATCTCATGGACGCATCAAAGTTTCGGCAAGTCCGAGATCATGACGACAAAAGTCTCGAAAGTTAAGAAACCCTAGTTTCTAAGGTATACACGGTCTGTAGTGGGCCAGGATGCATACATACGCAGGATGTATGAAGACATGGTGCATATAGTGGATGAAGTCATGGAGATTGGTGTTTGATTTGATGACAGGCTCTTGAAGACTAAAGTAGGTTCCAGATCTGCATTCTATGGGCTCAGATCTGCCATAAAAACTCTGGTATGGGTATATTGTTGTCTTGATGGATATTCTTGTTTGTTGTGTGGTGAATGCTTAAGGCATTCTTGGTATGGTTGTTGTGATGTGGTTTGTGTTGGTTGATGGAATGAGAAACACTCTTATGATTCAATATTAATATGATGGCTATAGTATACTGGTTGTTTATACATGATTGAGTAGCATTCATTTTGTATGGTTGAGGAGCATGAGTAGGTTGTTGGAGAGCTTGGATGTGTTGTGACTGGTTGTGGGTTAGATTGGATAGTGAAAGATAGAAGAGATTGTGATTGTAGGTTGCAGAGGTTCTGAGCGAGTGATGAAAAGAAAAACACTAGTGGCTTAGAGGTATAAACAGGCTGTAGTATAGATTGACCGGGTACATATGTGGGTTGTACTACTGGTAGGGCGTGTACATACGTGTGTTTCACTACCGACAGGTCGCGTACCTGTGACAGATTGATATCTGTTGAGGATTGTTGCCTCATCTCAGTTGGTGCTGAGGGTGTAAGCCGAGTCTTGCATTATAGAGCTGGTGCTCTTGTAGAGTTGTACTCTATTCAGTTGTTGATGATAAACCCCAAGGATTGTAGTGCATAGTAAAAATAAAATTGTACATACATCTTGTGTTCTTTGTGTTTCTTGTGGTGATGATTTGTTGATGATATATTGCTTATATATGTTGCTAATATGTGTTCACATTTAACTAGTTATAAATGACAACAATGGTTAATGACTTAATGGTGATTTCTTATTAATGAGTTTTGTGTAAAAGGGGAGTTTGGGAAAATAGACCTACACTATTCACCCCCCTCTCTTAGTTTAGTCGGTGTGTCCAACAATTGGTATTATAGTGAAGCCTTCACCATAAGCCTTAACAAGATTGGAGGAGATCCATGGAGACACAAATGGATGATGAAGTTTCAATCCTTGATGAGGAAAACTATTCTACTTGGAGAATAGAGATGAGAGTGCATTTGAAGGAAATGGGAATAGGTATTTGGAAGGCAGCCATTGGTGGATCAGTTTCATTGAAGAACAAATCATAGTTTGCAGCTCAAAGGGAAGGAAAGAAGAATGATGCATTAGCTCTCAAGACCATTCTTAGTGGACTCTCAAACCCTATCAAAGAGAGCATGGGACAATGCACTTCCGCCAAGTATCTATGGCTAAATATAGAGGAGACATATCAAAGCAAGAAGGATAAGGAATATATTGAAGACCACTCCATCAAGATCATTAAAGGTAAAGAATATCCAAAAACTCTTGATTGCATTATTTCAAAATGTGAGCTTGAAAACATTTCAAATGAAGACAAATAATCAAGTGATGATAGCACAAAGGAAGATATTGAAAACATTTCAAATGAAGACAAAGAATCAAGTGATTATAGAACAAAGGAATATCTTGAAAACATTTCAAATGAAGACAAAGAATAAGTGATGATAGCACAAAGGAAGATCTTGAAGACATTTCAAGTGAAGGCAAAGAATCATGTGATGATGTTGGAAAAAAGGAATACCTTGAAGATATGTCAAATGAAGGTAAATAATCCTCAAAGACCCTTGATTGCAATGACTCAAAATGTGATGATGTTGAATTTTTCTCTACAAGTGAAGAAGAAAATCTAGAGATAGTTTGTGTAGAGTTTGATGGTAGTTATCCCATGGAAAGAATAGAAGAAAATATATTAGAACTTCAAAAGAAGGTTGAAAATGGTTTATATGAATATATAAATGACCATTATTATATAGACTATAGCTATCTTTCAGATAACGCTAAGAAGTTTCTTAAGAAGAGTCAAAGGCACATCTTGAAGTTGAAGGAAATGCTCAAAGAACAAGAAGAGAGTAATAAGACTCAATTAGAAGAAAAGGAAGAAGAGATCACAAGACTAAAGAATTAAAAAGAATATAAGAAGGTAGATGATGAGATTAGCAAAAGTCTTGAAACTATTGTCCATCTTAAGACCCAAATTGAAGAAGCCAAAAGGGTAGAGGAACTATTTAAGAATCAAATAAATGAAAAGGAAGAGACATGTCATAAGTTAGACGCTGAAGTTGTTGACCTTAGAAAGAAAGTAGAAAAGTCAAACAAATTCTTGAATAGCTCACAAATCTTGAATGAGATATTGGAAAGTCAAAGATCACCAAATGATAAATCAGGTCTTGGATACAAGAAAGAAGCTACACATGTTGAAGCAAGCACCTCAAAGAAGCATGAGGTAAGTCCCTCAAAGGATGAAGACAATGTTTCCACACGAGGCAAGGAAAGTTTCAAAAGAACAAAGCAAGGAAGATTTCAAGAAGCCATCTTTACACCTCAAAGAAAATGGACACCAAAACAAAGGTATGAAAGTGTTTTTCATGGTCAATGTTATTCATGTAATGAATATGGTCAAAAAGATTTGGAATGCAGATCTTATGCAAGGAGAGATAATGGAAGATTTCATAACACCATTAGGTGTTGGAGATGTGATCAAGTAGGACACATTGTTGTTCACTGTCACAACATGAGATGCTACAGTTGTACTGGATTTGGCCAAAAATCTCAGGATTGTTGGAACACAAGAAGAAATTTCATGCTGAGGACTTCACATAGAATAACTAGAAGAAGGAACAAAGTAAGGAAGGGAGACATATTTGAAAATATAGAATCTCAGAGCTCAAGTTCTAAGAAGCAGGGATACCTTCAGAAGTGGGTGAAGAAGACTGAGCAATCAGAGTAGAATGGAATCCTTAAAGGAAGCTCAAGTGTGTCATCTACTGAAGAATACACAGGTGAAAGTGGTATTAGTCGCGTACATACGCAAGCTGACCTTGAATAGTTCGCGTACATACGCGATTTGTTGTGCATAAGGCCACGTATATGTGTTAAGGCCTTGGGAAAACGCAATGCACATGGGTTGCAGCTTGATGTGATGGTATAACTCTTTGTTGCAGGGGTATGACATTGTTTGTTGCAGGTTCTGACACTTTTTTCTGCAGGTTTTCATGATTCTATATTATATTATGTAAAGTGATGATAAAAAATAATGAAAGGCCATCTTGGATGCATGGCACTAACCCATGAGTATGGATTGAGGCATTTTCTGTTGAAGAAGAATGTTGGTTATGACAGTGAATTTATGGCACCTTGGTTATGTGATATATCTTGATGATTCTAGCTAGAGATGTCATTGATCTATTGAAGAACACTACTGGTACACATATTATTGGATGCTTGGTATTTGTTGCAGTGAATGGAGGATTGAGGCTGATCTGTTGGGGTACATAGCTAGTACATATTTGAGTTTCATCGATATATCTTGTGATGTATTACTGGAAGCTTACTTGTTGGATATATTGGTGCATGCATTTGGCATATGGATAGGCTACATATTTGGACATGTAGTTGGTGAGTTGATGAGTTGATCATGTTGTACATCATTGATGAGACATAGCTTGATATATAGTTGATGCATGATTGGTACATTGCTAGAGGAATCTACTAGCATTTGATTGGCATATGTTTGATGGAATATTTGGCATACATGTATGATGATTCATCATGTTGTGATATTGGTAGATGCACATTATTGGCATATTGGTAGATGCACATTGTTGATGCACATGTTGGCATATTGATAGAGGCATACGTTTGATACATTCAATGGATGATATCTTTTGGAACATTGTATGATGTTGATGTACATGGGTGTTGTGCATGATGAGCACACATTTTGGTACAGGATGTACTTGGTTGATATTTTGCTCTTGATTCTCTATTTCATTGTTGATATATCTTTTGCTTCATGATGTTTGGTATGGCACGAGTTTGATGCATAAACATGTCCAAGGATCATCATGTGGTAGCATGATGTTCATCTTTCAAAGAATATAGGGGGAGACATACCCATAGTGGGATTCATTCTTCTTCCCATGATTCTAGGAGGAGAAATTTATCAGAAGCACACAAGGAAATAACCCTATATTTGAAGAAAGAGCATAGAGGCATAATTCCAGGGGATCGATGGTCACAGGGGGAGTATGAGCAATGCATATTCAACATTACATCAGAGTGATATCCCTTGCTCAAAAGGGGAGAGATTATTCAGAGGAAGATCAAAGGCATTCAGACAGGGGGAGCAGCCCCAAGGGGAGTTCAAGTAGGGGGAGCAGCCCCAAGAGGAGAACGACCCTTTTCCATTGATGTCAAAGGGGGAGAGATAGTCACATTGATGTGATTGATGTTTATTGATGGGGAGAGATAGTCACATTGATATGATTGATGACTATTGATGTGGAGCATGCCTTGTCTACATGTTGACATCAATGATTGGTGTTGACATCAATGTTGTTATTGCAATCAAATCAAAGGGGGAGATTGTTGGATCATGTTGTTAGTGATGACAAAGGTTTGATTGATTGATGTCAAGTGATTGATTGATGACGGATGTCAAATATAATATGTATTGTCCTTGATGAAAATGGATAGATGTCAAGTGGAATCATTATCATTGACATGATGCATAGATAAAGATGGATCAATGAGTTGTCATTGATATGATGCAGTTGGATCATTATTGTCTTATCATGGTTGATAAAGTGTACAAATGGATGAACTCCAAATTGGTTCCCTTATGGTGAAATCCCTCACGGGAAGATGCTTTGCGGTTGAGTTATCCTTGAAGTATGGTTGGAGAACCCATGCTTAATTGTGGAATAATGAGATGAAGATCAATGAATTTGTAAGTGAAACTATCCTAGATGGATAGTGCTTGTCTTTCCATTTCCGTTGGTATGTGGAGTGTCACATAACTCCTCCTGGTTTGAGAGTTATGGTCTTACGAAGATGGAGGACCCTCATATGTAGGCTTGAAGCCCCAAAAGGTTAAATAAGTCAAAGAGATTGCAAAGAAGAAAATATTATTTAAATGATAAAGTAAAGTGACAAAGTCAAGGAAGATTATTTAAATAATAAAGTGAAGTAACAAAAACAAAGAAGATTATTTAAATGATAAAGTGAGGTGACAAAGTCAAGGAGGAATATTTAAATGATAATGTAATGGGGAACTTTCTAATTATGGAAAGTGGTTAACCCTAAAAATGAGGAAAATAGGTTAAGTGACCTAGAAATGGGTTAAGTGACCTATTAGTGGGTTAAGTGACCTAGAAGATGAAGAGTATAAATAAGATGCAAGGTGTTGAAGGAAAATCTCCCTGCAGATGGGTAGATCTCCTCAAAGAGCTAGACTCTTAAATTTAAGATAAAAAGTGCTTATCATGGTCACTGACTTCCTTTTGGGTCTACACAAACTAATGCATAATGAGGAAGGAGGAAAGATGTACCTTTTACCAGTGTTTGTCCCTGCACACTCCGAGTTGAGCTCCAATCTTTCGCTCCTCGATGGATCCTGTAGGCAAACAAAGTACGACCACTTCCTACTCTATCAAGATTAGTCCGAAATAGATATATCTACTAAAGAGACAAATTCATGTGAGATTGAACATGAATTAGAAAGAAACAGGCCAAGCAAATTATATTAATGAGGACAAAACATTACTTACATCCGTAGATGGAATGCGACAGTTCTACCAAGTTCTCCTTGTCTAACCCTTGCTCAAAAGCTCCATGGTCTGAATGATGATAGCTTCATTGATTAACCTCCACTTCACTGTGTATCATTCATGAGATCATAAGTTTGGTATGATTCTCCCTTTCCAGTTCCCCTTTCACCATGAGAAAGCTTGCTTATATAGCCTTGGAGAGGCTCAACAACTTGAGATATCTTTGGGGTGAGTTGAGGATTTTCCCCCTTCAGTTAGGGATCTTCCCTAAGATCATGGCTTGATTGAGGATCCAAATCCAACTGCCTTCTAAGAGTGAAAAGATCCTTCCCCCATTTTTCTCAACAAATCAACTGTTGCCCAGAATAGGTAGTGCTCCCTCAAAAGGGCCATCAGAGCGCTATAACGCTCCCTAGTAATGTATAGGGGAGTGCCATCACTCCTGAGGGTAGGAGCGCTCCTGCAAAAGGGAAAAGGAGTGTTATAACGCTCCCTGATGGCTTATGGGGGCGCGCCAACACTCCTGAGAGAGGTATAGGGGAGCGCTCCCCTCCAAAAACTCAGTTTTTTGGGTGCTTTCAGATGGAAAAAGGTTCATAAGCCTGTTGACTCATTTCCCTTCTTCCAAATCAGATGTTTGAGGTGTTTCAAATGTCCTTCTCATGTCATTATAGGCACGACATAGGCATCATGGCAGTATGATTTCTTTGACACTTGCAACACTTGTGAGCAAAAAGCGACACTTGTGAACCTTGTAATGACGACACTTGCGACACTATCAAAGTGAGCATTTTTGATGTGTAACAGATTGCCCCCCAAAGTATGAAGTTAGAAGACATGAACTGATAACTGAAATGCTTTGTAGACTTTCAAGCAAGGGTATAGACGCAGAGAACCTGATAGAAGCTGCACACAAACATCCAACAAATATTATGACATGTTTCAAACCCAAGGCAGGCATACCTATGCTTGGGTGATAAAG
>SNQJ01S0036766.1:94991-123879 GCA_010110895.2 Picea sitchensis
GAGGGTATCGTTGTGGTAAAACGAGCACACCATATTATATATTCTAACATGATCATCCTTCGTCGTCGCCTCCACTCATGAATATGGTCAGAGATATGCACAGAGTTAGCTTGATGAAGGGAGGTCAAGAGTTTAGTACATGTCTCGTAGCAAATAGGCAGTTGAAAGTGCGTGAGGAAAGACATGGCAAGGGAATTGAAATCATGAAAAGAAGCACGTGGTAGTTCAATATACCACTTTGCTGCCGAACCGGTAAGTGTTCGCTGGAAAAGATGAAAACATATAGAATCATCCATGAGGGATTTTGATGAACACCACAAATGGAAAATCATCACATGGTTGTTCGGATCTTCGCCAGGGTTTCCATCAAATTTCGGAATATCAGAAGGAAGTTTAGGAGAATGACTGGCCAAACATGTGAATGAGAAATAGGATCATTAGTTAACCGAGACAAGTCTGGGAGATCCAGAGTCGCAAGGAAAGGTAGTTGTCGGTTGATTTGCGAATGATACTGGTGTGGCATAGGAACACCAGTAGGACCATAGACTAGGTTAGGTGGATAGTTGTAACCAGTAGGTCCTCCTACATACGGTTGTGGCTGGCCAGGATAAGAAGGATTCGATGGTGCATGAGAAACATTGGCATAACCCGGTGGGTTATGAACATTATAGGCCAGGTGATTTATTTTCCCATGAGGAGGATAAACATTTTGTCCTTGAGAATAGTAAGGAGTAGATCCCAGAGGTGGATATACATGAGGCCCATGAGGAGGATAAGACTGTGGTCCCGGAGAAGTCCAGGTGGTGTTTGGGATGCCGCCTGGATAAGATTGCCCGTAAGATGTTCCGGAAGGGACAGGATTGGATACTCCTCCTAGTGGGTTATTATACAAGTGCCCCCCCAACGTGGGGTTGAGTAAAAGTGCCTCCTGAAGATACTCCCCAGGATTGTGAAGGGTTTCCAGCAAATGAGGGTTGCCCCCCTGCCAGTGGTGGATTTATGACCGAGGTGTGACCGACAAACGAAGGTTGCCCTCTAGGAGGAGTATGAAAAGTGGGTTGTCCCCCGGGAGGGGTAGGACCGCCATGGAAAGGTAGTCCTCTAGGAGGAAACGGTTCATTGGATGGTGGTTTCCCTCTGGCTGGTTGTTTTTGGCCAGCAGGGGTCTGCATTCTCGGGTGAGAAGATGTCCCAGTAGGATCATGTGGAACATGCGAAGCTGTAGAGTAAAAACTTGTAGAGACAGGGGTAGAGATTGAAGTTCTTTGGGGATGAGTAGATGTGATGAGTCCAACATTAGGATGGACTTGTGCTGGCGTGGCAGTAGAGTGAATAACCTGATCGACTGGGTGATTCATGGTTTGACCAGATGGTCTTGTTTCACTAGGAGGGTCATGAGAATGAAAGGGTTGTCGAATAGATTCGAAATGTTCATAGATATCGCGTCTAGATGAAGTCCTCCATATAGAACGAGCAGGTGTGGGATTGGTTTCTACTGCGGTGCTAGGACGAATAGGAGTCCTTTACTCATCACCAAAGATTGGTTCCGTGGATCCCATATATGTTTCGGTAAAGATCCTCTCCGGTAATCGTGGGATCTCTTCGTCTATGATGTTCCCAAGGGAGTCTAAACGAACCAAAAGTGGTTCGAGAGGAGTTACCGACATAGGTGTAGTGGGATTTTCAATCGTAACCAAAGCATCTTTTGGGTTATCTAACGGAGGAGCAATAACACTTCCAGCGTCAGATTGATTTTCTACTTCTCTATGGTAGTTGTCTTATGGAGGGTTAGGAGGTAAGGGTTGATAGCCTTCTGGAGGAAATCCTTGCATCCTACGTGATCGACGAAGACCTTTATCATCTACGGGCTCAATTTTGGAGAAAAACAGAACACACTGAAAATCTAGGGCCAACTAACAAAAAGAAACAGCATGCGCTAATAAAATCTAGGAATCAACCAAGAAGACAAAAACTTCTCTCGATGATCGTACTAGTTGGTGATGAAATCCAGTGTCGCGTGATCAAGTCAAGAAGGGGATAGGATATGGTGGAACAGTTACAATGGTGACCTTCTTAATGGACTTTCACCTTGGTGCAAGCTTCCACGCAGTAATTGTGGATTTACTCTCCAAGGAGCCCAAGTGAGTTTGACCAATGTTTGTTCCAGATATAGTGAGACTTTGCTTCACCGTCACCTTGTGTAAGTACCTAAATATTATGGCAACTAAAGACACCAATTCGCAGTGAGTCCCTGGGTGGGTACAGTCGACAGTCCGATACGAAACGTATGGGCAGGATAACAAGTCTGAAATAAACCTGAAAGGCTCCCACACATAATCGTGGGTATACCTTCCAGTGACCCCCAATATATGATCCGACCACTACATACAGTTGAACCACAGAGGGATAATCTTCGTAATTCCCCCGAATGCGACCTCGTGCGTAACCTCTGTGTGAGAGGGGGATCCCAGAAAACCAATACGAAAATTGGATTTGACTCTCCCTAACTCAGGATGCTAATGTTTGTTTTGAAAACTTTGGAGATTTGTACTCACAGCCTAATCCAAAGTGCTAACCCTAGTCTACTGTTGGTGGAAGATCCTAAAAACAAAAATGTTCTAGATAATTTTTAATTAGCGTTTCTTTTATAGCTGTTCTTTACTCAAAGGGTGCACGAAAGTGAAACTGATGGAATGATGACTCAATGCCCAAAAAGATTCATAGAATATGATAAGCAATCGTTTCTTTTCAATGAACGCCTATTTAAGGGAAAGAGAAGGAGTCGTTTTCACTTTCAAGCACTAATATGAAACGTCTTCAATCAATCGGTTCTCAATCGAATCTAATGCAATGCTAAAACATTTTCAAAAATGCCTTCTAATATGCAAATCAAGCACTAATATGTGTCTTTGTCATTTTTATGCGAATGATGACTAATTCAATGAAAATACTTCTCCTACCAACTACCCTTTCATATCAAGGAGATTCAAACAAGCATGATCAAATTTCACACACATGACACACACCCTCTTGCTGTGATTGAAACAAGAAGCAAACAAAAAACAAAAGATAACAAAGAAAAATCAAACAATTCACACAAAAATGAGGTGTTCGAAGAAAAATGACCTCAAAAACCAAGTGAGAAGAGTCACAGACTTCAGATGTCCTTCACTGGAGTTCTCACTCAGTCAGATAGGAGAGAAAAAGCAGCGGATTGATTTCAAGATCTCAACAACAAAAACTCAAAAATAAGGAAGAAAGGCATAAAATATGAACAACAAGGTGTTTACTTCTCAGGAGGAAGCATGTCAAAGGTCAAAAGAAGAATCATTGAATCACAAAACAACTCAACAAGTAAAAAACAGGGTTTGGACCTCCAAAAAATGCAATTTTTGAAGAGATTTTGTGCAAAAAGGGGCTGGCGCTCTGGTGTAAGGGACACCAAGGCGTTATAACACTATTTCCAACACCTTCAGGGAGTGTTGGCGCTCTGCTAACATGGGAACAGGGGCGCCAAGCTTAAAAATCTCATAAAAATGTCCAAAAACCCAAAATTTCAGTCAAATTTTGACAGTCAAGCTGAATGTGATGGGGTTAAAGAGTCAATCAGGAAGTGCAATCAGATATGAAGGGGTGAACAAGGTTGAAAAACAACAAAGGGTAAAACAAGGTCTATGAGGAAAAATCAAAACCAAAAGTTTCGATTCGATCCCCAGTATGGTCGCCAGTCTCTGTTGAAGGAAAATCTCCCCGTGGACAGGTAGATCTCCTCAAAGAGCTAGACTCTTAACTTTAAGAAAAAAAGTGCTTATCATGGTCACTGACTTCCTTTTAGGTCTACACAAACTAATGCATGAAGAGGAAGGAGGAAAGACGTACCTTTTACCGGTGTTTGTCCCTGCACGCTCCGAGTTGAGCTCCAATCTTTCGCTCCTTGATGGATCCTGTAGGCAAACAAAGTACGACCACTTCCTACTCTATCAAGATTAGTCTAAAATAGATCTATATACTAAAGAGACAAATTCATGTGAGATTGAACATGAATTAGAAAGAAACAGGCCAAGCAAATTATATTAATGAGGACAAAACATTACTTACAGCCGCAGATGGAATGTGACAGTTCGGCCAAGTTCTCCTTGTCTAACCCTTGCTCAAAAGCTCCACGGTCTGAATGATGATAGATTCAATGATTAACCTCCACTTCACTGTGTATCATTCATGAGATCATAATTTTGGTATGATTCTCCCTTTCCAGTTCCCCTTTCACCATGAGAAAGCTTGCTTATATAGCCTTGGAGAGGCTCAACAACTTGAGATATCTTTGGGGTGAGTTGAGGATTTTCCTCCTTCAATTAGGGATCTTCCCTAATATCATGGATTGATTAAGGATTCGAATCCAACTACCTTCTAAGAGTGAAAAGATCCTTCCCCCATTCTTCTCAACAAATCAACTGCTGCCCAGAATAGGTAGCGCTCCCTCAAAAGGGCCATCAGAGTGCTATAACGCTCCCTAGTAATGTATAGGGGAGCGCCAGCACTCCTGAGGGTAGGAGCGCTCCTGTAAAAGGGTAAAGGAGTGTTATAACGCTCCCTCATGGCTTATGGGGGGGCACCAACACTCTTGAGAGAGGTATAGGGGAGCACTCCCCTCCAAAAACTCAGTTTTTTTGGTGCTTTCAGATGGCAAAAGGTTCATAAGCCCGTTGACTCATTTCCCTTCTTCCAAATCAGATGTTTGAGGTGTTTCAAATGTCCTTCTCATGTCGTTATAGGCACAACATAGGCATCATGGCAGTATGCTTTCTTTGACACTTGCGACACTTGTGAGAAAAAAACGACACTTGCGAACCTTGTAATGATGACACTTGCGACACTATCAAAGTGAGTATTTTTTATGTGTAACACAAGGGTCTCTTGTAAAAGACATACTTTTTATGCATCTCTTGAGCATGTATTGAAGATCTATTTTGAGAGAGAGGGGATCTGGAGGATCTCATGGATGCATCAAAGTTTCGACAAGTCCGAGATCATGACGACAAAAGACTCAGAAGTTCAGAAACCCTAGTTTCTGAGGTATACGCTGTCTGTAGTGGGCCAGGATGCGTACATACACGGGTTGTATGAAGACATGACGTGTAGAGTGGATGAAGTCATGGAGATTGGTGTTTGAGATGATGACAGGCTCTTGAATACTGAAGCAGGTTCCAGATCTGCATTCTATGGGCTCATATCTACCATAGAAACGCTGGTATGGTTATATTATTGTCTTTATGGGTACTCTTGTTTGTTGTGTGGTGAATGCTTAAGTCATTCTTGGTATGGTTGTTGTGATGTGGTTTGTGTTGGGTGATGGTGTGAGAAACACTCTTATGATTCAATATTGATATGATGGCTATAGTATATTGGTTGTTTATACATGATTGAGTAGCATTCATTTTGTATGGTTGAGGAGCATGAGTAGGTTGTTAGAGAGCTTGGATGTGTTGTGATTGGTTGTGAGTCAGATTGGATAGTGAAAGATAGAAGAGAATTTGATTGCAGGTTGCAAAGGTTCTGAGTGTGTGATGAAAAGAAAAACACTAGTTTCTCAGAGGCATACGCAGGTTGTAGTATAGAATGACCGCGTACATACACGAGTTGTACTATTGGTAGGGTGCATACATACGTGTGTTGCACTACCGACAGGTCACATACCTATGACAAATTGATATCTGTTGAGGATTGTTGCCTCATCTCAGTTGGTGCTGAGGGTGTAAGCCGAGTCTTGCATTATAGAGCTTGTGCTCTTATAGAGTCGTACTCTATTCAGTTGTTGCTGATAAACCCCAAGGATTGTAGTCCGTAATAAAAAGAAAATTGTACATACATCTTGTGTTCTTTGTGTTTCTTGTGGTGATGATTTGTTGATGATATATTGCTGATATATGTTGTTGATATGTGTTCACATTTAACTGGTTATAAATGAAAACAATGGTTAATGACTTAATGGTGATTTCTTATTAATGAGTTTTGTATAAAAGGGAAGTTTGGGAAAAGATCCCTACACTGTTCACCCCCCCCTCTCAGTGTAGTCAATGTGTCCAACATTGATGATGAGTGATGGTCGCAGAGAGAGTTTGAGCATGAGTGTTTCCATGTCTAAGTGTTTCCATCAACACCAAAGGGAGAGATTTTTAGACAATTGGTTTAGATTGATGGACAAATGGTTTGGAAATTTGGTTTTCATTGATCTCAACCCTTGGAGAGTGATACTGGAGATTGAAGTCAACCCTTAGAGATTAATGTCAAACCTTAGAGATTAAATTCAACTCTTGGAGAGGTATAGATATGTTGGACAATTGATTGACATTTGTATGATCATGATTGATGATGATTTTGTTGGGTACATTTGATGTAGTCTACATGTAGCCTCAGAGGTGTGGTTATGGGACCCAAAATTTATTGAGGAATAATTACATGAATGAAAGTGAAATTTCAGGTAATACTATCATATATGGATAGTACATGTCATTCCATTTCAGGTGATACGTGGTATTCCATGTGGATCCTCATGGTTGAGGAGTTATGGCCTTGTGAATATGGAAGCCCCAAAGAATGGTCAAAAAGCTCCTAGTTGGTTACAAGTCAATGAATGAAAGGGTAAAGTGGTTGTAACAAGAAAAAATTAAGAAGCCCTAAAGTTAAAGAAAGTGGTCCCAAAGTGTTCAAGAAGCCGTAAAGTTAAGGAAAGTGGTCCCAAAGTGTTCAAGAAGCCCTAAAGTTAAGGAAATTGGTCCCAAATTTACGGAAAGAGGTTACTTAGAAAAAGTATAAATACACCTCAAGAAGTCTCTCATAAGTACATTACATATACTCACAAGTTCATTGAATATCTATCTAATTGATCAAGTAATTCTTATCTGAGGTAACCAAGGATATCTGATGTTCTTTTCATATGGAAGATGAAGTAAAGAAGCTCGAAATTCCAAGGGAGGATTGAGTATTGTGAGGATGTGCTCTAAGGTATGTTATTTACAGGTCATATTACCATTTTCGCTATAAATTGGTTTCTAGAAATATTTCGATAGTGAAACCTAGGGGATACTGATACAACATATCAAGGTACCTATGGTAGAAATTTAAACTTCTGGGTCATTGTATTTTGGGAGATACACTTTACGGAAGATATGGTTTTTGGCAAGTCCTGGAACTAGTCTCAAACAGGTGTTCCGGGTAAAATAGTCATAACTTCTTTATATATGGTCCATATTAAGTGAGACCACATTCATTGGATAGGTTACATTCTGTAGTACGTTGGGTGATATTTTCAGATCTATATCTTAAATATTACATGCGTGACATTCTCTACAAGGTCACTCTCTAGAATAAGCCAGAATTCAAAAAGGTCTACCATTTTTGCTATAACTCCTTTTTTGGGATGTTCCAAGTAGTGAAACTTGGAGGAATTGTAGAGAAGATACTGAAGAATATTGTGTACAAGTTTTTTTCATTTAATCATTACAGGTATGGATTTATTCTTGTTTCAAATTAGGGTTTGTGACTAATTCAAAACTAGTTATGTGAGACTAAGGTAATGTTTGATGAAGATGTTATTCTCTTGTTGTTGAAGTTGAAAAAGGTCTGTAGGTCTATGATCACATACACCAGGTATGTTACATAGTTATAAGTATGTTTATATGCAGGTTTTGAGGGTTACATGATGATGATGTTATGGTGTATGACATGATTGAGACATGTCATGAGTGACATGGTATATGGTTGAGGCACATGGTTTGAGGAGCATGTTGGATATTAGGCACATTGTTCGAGATACATTTTGGTATATGTATGAGGCACTTGTTAGTGATCTATATACATTCTTGGTACACATTTGGCACATATTCTTGGCATATGGTTGATGCACATTTCATGGTATATGGTAGATGTTGGGTGAGATACATTGCTAGTACATTTCTTGGTTTATTGGTACAAGGTGTATGGTTGTTGTGTTAGTGGTATATGTTAAGACCTAATATTGGCTCATTACCCCTTAATTGGGGCATATTACATTAGCAATGTTATTTTATTTATGTCGGCTTTATTCCATTAGTTGTAATTATACCTCCTAGTCTCCTATATATACTAAGGAGACATTTTCATTTTGAATCATCTTGTACTTGAACATTTATGTGGGGTAAAAGGAGGTTGCCCCCTCGAAGAGGTTTATTATCTAAAATTATCTCTTTTTCAAGGCATTGAGTACTTATTATGAGGCTTTTCTATGCTATATTGATATTTGGTTCTTAACATATGGTATCAGAGCTCAAGGTCTTGGGATTTCACTGCTACATCTGAGACACCTTAGAATTTTTGCTATAATTTTTTTTATACAATGTTTCAGAAGAAACGACTTGGAGCATATTTATCATATGGACCAAGGTAGTTTGGGTTAACATTTCAGCTCCCGAGGCCTTATACTTTCAGAGATACAACCTGTGCAAGTTAGGGTTTGGGAATCATCCTGAATTGAGTCATTGCGGAATTTTTGCTATAAAAAAATTTCTGTAATGTTTCAGACCCTGAAATCCAGAGGATATTTACAAAAATTAGTAAGGCATCTGTGGTAAAAATTTCAGCTTCTGGGTCATCGTACATTTTTAGATACACCCTGTGGAAGATATGGTATCTGATTAGTCCTATTGACTAGTCTCAAGAAGGTGTTCCAGGTAAAAAAATCATAACTTATTCCTAGAGTATCCAAATTGAGTGAGACTAATTGCATTGGATAGTTGACAGTATGTAGTATTTATGGTATGAGTTTCAGAACTTTATATCAATTATTTTGTGTGAGGCATGCTATACAAGTTAGATCTCCTGAAAAGGCCAAAAAATAGCAAGTTGTGGGGAAGTTACTGTAAATTCCATTTGGCACATCCAATTTTGATCATACCTATGGCATTGCAGAGAAAAAATATTAGAGAACTACAAAAAATAAAGTTTCATACCCAGAAGGGCCGAAACTTTGGATATACAACAGAAGAAATATTGTCTAGCAGAACCACCTCAAAATCAAGGTTCAAAAGTGATACCTGGCCAACATGCCACCCAAAAAGGGAACTTATACACCAAATAAGCCTCCATAAAATCCTACATGGACTCTTGATGAAGGTGAAGAAATTCATAGGGACGTAAATGATTTACAAAAGATGTTAGTAACAAAAGATGAACTACAAGAGATGATGGATTCAACGGAAGCTAAGTTTGAGGCAATAAATACTAAGATGGATGGTTTAAAAGGGGAAATCATGGAAGGATTGAAAAAATTCCTAATAGAGAGGACACCTGAAAGTGAAAATGTATCCCATGAAAGTCATGATGAGGACACAAGGAAGGTGAATCCAGAATGGAGAAACTCCAACTTTGGGTTGAAGACCAACCATGTTCCTAAGATCGATATGAGGAAGTTTGATGGCAAGGACCCAAAAAATCAAATGCCAACAATGAAAAAAAACAATTAGATGACAATAAACTCAATATAAACAAGAAAAAAAAAAAAAAAAGGTACGAATTGCTTCTTATATTTAGAACCCAATCAATTTGTATGGTATCGATGGCTTTGTTCTGCATAAATCATTTCTTCACTTGGACAATTTTCATAGAGAAATGATAGCACACTAGGGGATGCAAGGGCATTACCTTCTTTTGGTAATTGATAAAATCTCAAGCAAAGAGGGTTCGTTGGAGGCGCATTGAGAACTTCCAAGGTGAATATAAAGGTAACATATATTCCTAGATTGGCATGATTGATGTATTCATAGGAACTTTAAAGGATAACATTCAACATGAGGTTTTCCTTTGGAACTAAATCATTGGAGAATGCATTTAGGGTGGAAAGAAATGTTGAAATAAAAATATGGCTATATATAGCTACTAGAAGGACCAATCCTAACATCACATAGAGAATAGTAAACCACTTCTTCTAAAACACCGCAGCCTACAAGGTTGACACCTCAACAATTGGATGAAAGAAAGAAAAAGGGTTTATGCTTTAATTGTGACAACAAGTCACAATTAGGGACATAAGTGTGGTGAGAGAATTATTCTACATAGATTTTGAAGAGGGAAGAAGAACAAGAAAAGAACCATCTCAAGATGAAAGCATTGAAGCAATTTCGTCTGAAGAATTGACTCCCACAATATAAATTGTTAATGAAATGCATTGGGTGGAATTAGCACTCAGCCCTCAAGATCAAAGGATGCATCAAAGAAATAAAGGTAATGGTTCTAATTGATTCTGGCAGTATAGCGTTTCATTCTCTATAAATTAGCTAAAGATCTCATTGCTTTGTATATCCAGTATGAGTTTTGAGTAATGATTACATATGGAGGAACTATCAATTGCTTTCGAGGAAAATGCAATAGATCAATATTACTATGGGAGATATGTAATGAATAGTCCAATGATTGCTATACCCATGGGTGGTGGTGATGTTGTACTAGGAATCAATGGTTATCATTGAATAGTGGATTTAATTTTCAAGAACTTTTCATGAAATTTCATTGGAAGGAAAATAAATTGAGTTAAGAGGTATCACCGAGAAACCAGTGGGTGATAAGCTCTAATGGCATGACAAAATTATTGAAAGGGCCATCAAGGTGTTATTGCACAACTATGCTCACTAGATGTTCAAACTATCTAAGCCATCTATTCCTCAGTTCTCCAAGAGATCATTGATAAGCATTCCAAAGCATTTGAAGATATTCCCAAGGTCTTCCACCACTTGAAATCATGATCCTTAGAAATTCCACCTAATTCCTGGGAGTGTTCCTCAACATCAGGCCATCTGAGATACCCTTATACTTGAGGAAAGAGGTGAAATTGAGCACATGTTTGGAAAAGAAATGTTAGAGTGACGGTAGTAGACCTAGCCAAAAGTTCTTACTCTTGCAATTGAGTAATGGTATTCAAGAAGAATAGCTCATGGCGTATGTGTCTCTAGTTAGAGAGCTAACAAGATCACTATTAAAGATAGAAGTTTCTCATTCCGTCATTGATGAATTGTTAGATGAACTACATGGAGTAATCTATTTCACAAATTGGATCTTCGTTGGGGTATCATGGGATTAGAATGAAGGAGGAAGAAGATATCCAAAACAACATTCCAAACTCATAGAAGGCCTTTATGAATTTTTTGGTCATGCCTTTTTGTACCCTGATACACCTTCCACATTCAAGGGGTTGATGGTCCATTTTCAAGGCCTTCCTTGAAAATTTGTGTTAGTACTTTTTGATGATATACTAATCTAGCAAGTCTTGGGAGGATCATGTGCGACATGTTGACAAGGTGCTACAACTACTAAAGGAGAAACAACTATATGCCAAACCATCCAAATGTTTCTTTGGGTGAAGGTAGAGTATTTGGGTCATATTGTATCTCATGAAGGTGTGTCCAAGGTAGACCCTAGCTGAAGATTAAGTCCATTATGGATTGGCCGATTCCCAAACATTGAATAATCTTAGGATTTTTGGGTTTGACAAGTTACACCACAAGTTTTTTCAATACTATGGAAGAATAGCAACACCCAACTATGACGACACTAACTAAGAGGATTCATTTTCATGGACTCTATAGAGGAAACCAAGATTTTGAACAACTTAAAGAGGTGATGTGCAGAACTCTTTGTCTTGACCACTCTGAACTTCACAAAAACCTTGTGTGGAGATGTGATGCCTAGGAATGGAATTGGTGCTGTCTAATGCAAGAAGGAAGGCCCGGCTTTTTGAAAGTTGACCACTCAAGGCAAAGGGACTTACAAAGCCATTTATGAGAAGGAAGTTTTGGAAATACTACATGCATTGAAATGGTGTCCTTACCTAATGGGTAGGCACTTCAAGGTCAAAACATATCATTGATAGTCTTAAATACTTCTTGGAACAAAGACTATCTTTAAGAGAAGAACAACAAAATGGGTAGCAAGATATTGGGTTATGATTTTGAAATAGTCTATAAAAAGCGGAAATGTTGTGGCGGTCCTCTCAAAGAAAGGATGAAGATGTTGAGGCCTTTCTACATTGCTATATCTCGATCATCAACCCGATTGATAATAGAAGCAAGGGATGAATAGGAAAGAATGTGAAAAAGTGTGGACTCTCATTCAAAGGTTCATGACGGGATTCTAGTGCATGGATACATTTACATGGAAAAATGATTCACTATGGTACAAAGATCGCTTATATTTATGTAGAATTCCCAACTCAAATAAAAGGGCACTATTGGAATTTCCCACCTCTCTAGTAGGAGGCACTTTCGGGATTTTTGAAAACCTACCATAGGGTCCAAGAAGAGTTTTTGGGATGGCCTTAAAAATGATGTTCAAAGGTTTGTGGCTTGAGAATGTTTGGTTTTCCAACAAAATAGGTGGAAAAAATTAAGACCCAGGGTCTTTTACAACCATTAGACATCGCAATTATTGTTGGGAGGGAGGTTTCCGTAGTTTCATCAGAGTTCTTGAAGTGTGAAGAAGAAGTGTCATCATGGTGGCCCATTTATAAATACGACCAATGCAACACACTTTTGTGCACTCTCTCATCCTTCAAATCTAGTATAGTTGCCACGCATTCATGGAGCAGTTCAAAAGCTACATGGCAGCCCAAATATTATTGTAAGTGGCAGATATCCCATCTTCCTTTAGACATTTTTTATGGACATAATTATTTTCTTGTTTGGGTACTCCAATTGTCTCATAGCTCATCCCTCTATCATCCTCAATGCGATGGAAAACCGAGATAGTGAACAAATGTATGGAAGGGATACCTTCGTTGCTTTGTCTCGATAAACAAAACACAATGGTTCAAATGGTTACCTTTGGCATAATGGTGATAACACTCCCTTTCATATTGCAACAAAAATGACACCATTTATGGCACTCATGGATACCACCCTCCTTCCATCATACTTCTTCTCTAAAGAAAAATCCCCAAAATTAGCAGTGAAAGATCACATAGAGCATCAACGAAGTTCTCCAAATCTTAAAAGGACAGCGACCATGGCACAAAATTACATGAAACAACAAGAAAATCCACATGCATTAATTGAAAGAAGTTTTGAAGTAGAGTTGGGTGTTTTAAAGATTACAACCATACAAAAATGTCCCTCAAGCAAGCCAAGAAGGATAATAAATTATCATCAAAGTACTATGGCCTTATAAGGTTTTGCAAAGATTGGTACCCTATGGCATACAAATTGGGTTACTGCGTCTTCCTGAGTACACCTAGTTTTCCATGTTTCATCCTTAAAGAAGGTTATAGGTGACAAATCGAGTTCAAACTATATATTTCGAACGAGGAAGGAAAAATCATGTGGATCCTAAGGCTATCACTGACATAAGAATTCATCATTTAAGGAATAGATCCATTTTAGAGTATCTCATTAAATGGAAATATAAATTTGAAGATTCCACTTGGGAAGATGAGTCTTTTATACAAAAGCATCAAGTTACTCAAAATTCGCAGGACACCACGCATCAAGGGGAGGGCATGTTAAGCCCTAATATTTGGCTCATTACCCCTTAAGCTGGAGCATATTACATTAGTAATGTTATTTTATTTATGTTGGCTTTATTCCATTAGTTGTAATTATACCTCCCTAGTTTCCTATATATACCAAGGAGACATTTCATTTTGAATCATCTTGTACTTGAACATTTATGTTGTTGTAGGGGAGGTTGCCCCTCAAAGAGGCTTATTATCTGAAATTATCTCTTTTTCAAGCGTTGAGTACTTATTCTGAGGTTTTTCTATATGCTATATTGATGTTTGGTTCTTAACAATATACCATTTATATTGATACATTATTGAGACATACACTTGGAATATGGTAGTACATGCATATGAGACATCTCTTAGTGGTGATGGTACTTGGTTGAGATACACTCTTGGGTATTACTTGTTCAACATATCTTATGGTACATGGTTTATGGTATAGTATAGGTTTGATGATTGATATGGTATATGAGATACATTTCATGGTTGGAAAATGGTATGGTATAAGGTAGAGGTATTGATGTGCATGGTTGATTTTCATGGTTGTCATATGGTATGGTATACCGATGCAGAATTTTATATGGTTGGAATATGGTATGGTATATAGTACATGTGCATGGTTAATTCACATGGTTGATGGTACAAGTTGATGTATGAAACATGTTTGGTACATGATTTATGCACTTGTTATTATATATGATTGATGCACTTGTTTGGTACATAGTTGATGCCCTTGTTATGGTACATGGTTGATGCACTTTATGGTACATGTTTGTGGTACAACGTGATGATTATAGGTTGGGACATGGTTGGATGCACTATCTTGACGGTATGTGTTGATGTTGGATCATGCTTAGTTGAGGCATGTGTTTGTTGGACATCTAGTCGAGAGGTGTGTCTTTGATATATGATCCATGTGAGGAGGATGCGGTTGAGTGCTCAATTGACATTGATAAAGTGGCATTGACAATGCTCCGATTGGCAATTAAGCATTGACAATGATAATGCTTGATGGTAGTAATGACAATGGTAGAAGTTGTATGAGTTTGTAGCCAATTAAGAGTTAAGTAGCAGGAGTTAGTCATTTATATTATTTTAAGAGGCTGATGGGAAGGGGCAAGGAAATGGCGTTGTAGCCTCCTTTCAGTTAGATCCAGAGAATTAGGGAGCTAGAAAGTTCCCTTGAAGGGTTGGATCTTGAGAACTAAGTGGTTGTAGCCACCTTCGGTTGAACCGAAAAGAACTTAGGGGAGTTGTAACATTTTCCCTGGATTGGAGCTAAGAGAATCGGGAGTTGTAGCTTCCTTCAGTTGGAGAGAAGCATTGAGAATAGGGGTTGGAGCCTCCTTCTAGTTGTTATCTAGAGAATTGTGAAGTTGGTGCTTCCTATGAATGAATTCTTAGTATATATAAGAAATCATTATGTGGTTCTTTCTCCCATTTGGGTTTCCATTATATCTGGTGTACTTTGTTCTTGATGTGTTGCAACTTATGTTTACATGTTTATGATATATTTATTGGATGCATTCATATATTATACATTGATGATATATTGTTAAACATTATTGGTAAAGATAAAGAGTATATACTATGGTTAAAAGTGGAACAATTTCTCATTAGATTCACCCCTATCAATAATCCAACAAGTTGATCACTGCATATATTCTAAGGAAGAAGGTGAGAGTTTCATATATGTATCTTTGTATGTCGATGACATGTTGTTGATTGGAAATAACATGGATGCACTAAAGGAGGTAAATATACAGTTTTCCTCCAAGTTTGACATGAAGGATCACCGATTAAATAACTTCATTTTGGGAATCGATGTTAAGAGAGATTGAGCCACTAGAATGCCCTGGTTGAATTAAGAGTATATTGATATAGCTCAGAAATGATTCAACATGTAGGATTGCAAATGGGTGAAGGGTGAAAATTCCCGTGGGAGCAAGTCTTACTGTTGAGAAGTGTCCAAATACACAAGAATAAGAATAAATAGGGGACATGGCACATGTTCCCTATAAAGAGAATGTTGTTGGTAGTCTAATGTATGTGATAGTGCACTTTCGACTAGACATTTTCCATGCATTGGGAGCATTGAGAAGGTACATGTAGACACTTAGAAAGGAGCATTGGATGGCTGTCAGAGACTATTCATGTGCTGTTGTGTGGCATGAGGGACTGATATATGCTATCAAGGAATATCTAGAGCTGAAAATGGTAAGGTGAATGTGTTGAAGTTTTAGTTGATGGAATTCGACCAACGGATATGTCTTCAATATGTTTGGTGGATCAATAAGATGGATGAGTAAAGTGACATGTAGTCATAGCCTTGTCAACAACAAAATTTTAATAGATGGTGGAAACTCATGGAAGCAAAGAAGTGGTATGGATTCAAAGTTTGTGTTAGGTGAGTTTGAGAGCTATGAGGAATTGAAATTCTTGAAAATCAAAAGCATAATTTTTCTGGGAAATAACCCTGCTTATCATTCAAGACTAAGCACATTGATGTACAATACCATTTAGTAAGAGATATGAAGGTGGAAAATAACAAGGTGATAGTGGAGAAAGTAGACACTTTGGAAAACAATGCAGACTTCAGACGACTAAGTTCGTGAGTGTTGTGAAGTTCTCTTAGTGCAAAGAAGCAATGGGCATTATTGCCTTGGAGTGCGTGAATGAAAGTTCGGGGAATCTCATGTTTCAATAAATAATACAACAAGTGGGAGAATGGTTAGTTGTTATATTCTTTCTTGGTGAAATTAAATTAGATCGAATGATGGTGAAGGTCGAAGATAGACCGACAAAGTCAAGAGATTGAAATATCGATGAAAAAGTCAACGAAAAGAATTCGAGAAGTGTGGAAGTGAGATGACCAACTAGAGATCGAATGAAGGTTGACTAGTAGTCGACTGGTAAACCAATTGAAGTCGACTGTAACAAAATTACAGGATTTGTGGGATTTGTAGCCAATGATATGCATAGATCGACCATTTTTGAAACCAATATTTCAGGGTTTACCTGTGTAAATCCTATAAATGAGCATGTTGTAAAAGGTAGTAAAACTGAAATGCAAAGATGCAAAAATATTATAATGCTAATGCAGTGGAAATCATCAGTTATTGTTGGTCATGCATATGTAAGAAGTTGATTTGGCCTAAGGGTTGTTTTTGCGTAAAGGCAGGGGGTATAATGTCGATTGTGTCTTAGGTGTGGACCAATGACATGTAACCTTTTATTTAGGTGAATAAGACAACAAGAGATAAGAACTCTCAAAGGAATGTTGGTTTCTACCGGGTTAAGAGGGTTACATTGAGCACTCAGCACACCCTAAAAGCCTTTGTCAAAATTTTACTTTTTTGGGTACCATAGAATGCTTTGCATTATCTGAGCTGACACCATTGTGAAGAATGTTTCCTTTTCTTATCATTATTTGATTCTCATTAAGTCTTTCAAAGTTTTCTTGAATCTATGAAAACTCATGAATTAAAAAGACTTAACACTTAAATAAAGAATCAATGGCCAAACCTCCCCAGGCATTTCAATTCCCGGCGCGAGGAAGGAATTGAGGGTAAATGAAGATCCTCCGAAAAATACGGTCGCCCGAGCATCGGTCTTCCACCATCATCGACCCAGAAACTTTTCTTTACATGGCTCAAACATCACACAAGGATATCGTCGATGACCGATCCCGCCGTCATTGGTAAGGAAAAGTAAACATTAATGAGAAAGTAATTACTACCGATGTATCAATTACCGACACGCTTAGAAAATCGGAGAGAAGACCAAATGGGGCATTGAACATTAGAACCACCGGTAAAGTTTGCTGATCTGGAATTACGAAACATTTCAGCATCGAGAGTTTTAAGGATGATAACCCAAAAGAAACTATGTGATAGGTTTATCCCCGATTGTCGATCTTCGACACCTTTTCGGCATCGGCGATCCCAAGATTAGTTTAAGAACGCACAACTTGAAAAAAGTCTCAACTCCGAATAATACTCATGAGTTAAGTCACCATCTTCCATTGCCGTATTGAAACTAGTCTTTTCCGTCATCACCATACGATAGATTGATTGTGATCCGGTTTTACGCCAAGGGATATCCCGCGAAAACACCATAACATATTATAGATCCCTCGAGCTGCCCACTAGGAAGCGAAGACGGTGAACGTTTTAGCTCTAGATACGTTTATATTCAGAGCATTTAAGGGACTAGTTAATTCCAAATATTGCATTAGTTACTAATTCGTGTGCGAATCAAAAGGACCATTTTAATTTACCGATACAACACATCACCCTCCGCCGTCATATGTATGATGAATTAAATTGTAAAAGACCGGGGAGGGAAAATACAAAACAACTCAGAGCACCACTAAGGATGAATTGAGTTAACTTCAAGGAAATACAGTTTGTCTGAAAGGTACAAACAAGGGGGCGCTACACAGCCAATCCTCGGCTCAAAAATATGTTATGTATCAGACAGGAAAATATATGGACAAAGAACACAATAAATACATGCATAAAGAAAGAAATGATACATCCAACCGCTACAGCCAGAATCCTTTCATCAAAGTTCAAGACTTTATATTACATTAGATTTGATCGAGCTCAATTACATACAATAGAAGCGTATTACACTATTTGTGAAACCAACCTGGTTTACATTAAACATGAAAATATTCAAAACTATCAAGATTTGTTCCATGTTTGAGAATACAAAATAAAATTAGTTAATCATGTCTCTTTTGCGTGCTGGAAAGGTCCGCGTGGACTTTCTCCCTGGCTGCTTCATGTTTTGTGAGATGTTTCATTTTCTACTCTTCCGATGCCCTTTGTGCTTCACATTTTGCGGTGTATCTTGTGCTTCACGGTGCTTTCTCTTGAAATGTCACATTTATCCTTGTATGATATTGACACCTCAAGGGTCTTTTCCACCAATTGTCATCTTAATTCTCTATTTTCCTAGTAGAGTTTGGCAATGGAAAGTTGTGCATGTTTTAGCTGCTGAGTCATCTCTCGAAATTTAGTGCCTGTGGAATCTGTCGTCCTTGTTCTTCTCCTGCTTTCCTGAATTGTGACTTTGAAGGGCTCTAACCGAATAGCGTGCATAATTAATTATTTGTGGTCAGATCTTACACACGCTGGCTTTCGCTTGGATTTGGAACACGACTTCCCTTTCTTCTCGACCTTCCCCTTCTCTAGAATTGTCTAGCGGTGGGGAGGCATGTCTTCTTCCTTCCTTGACATAACCTTCCTCTCGTTGGCCTTAGGTGTAATATAATCGTTTCCGCGGGTGGGAACCTCCTTTAAAACCTCATATGGATGCCGTTGTGAGTAAGAATGAATCGGATGCTTTGGAGACTCGGGCTACGGCACATTCCCTTTCTTATGTTTTAAGGGGTTCCCATGGTGCGACAAGTATGTCTTATGCATAGAGAACTTGGCGAGGGCCCAAAGCAAGAAAACTTGATCAATCTGGTCTCACAACACGAACTACCAATAGTGCATAAGCTCATTTGGTGAGTAGAATGCATGCAGAAAAATCCAGAATTTATAACAAAGCAGGCAATAGCTGGAAATGTGTTAGGGGAAACTGAATTCATGGCGACTGGATGTTTTGAATCAAACTGAATATTTTATGTGGCACATCCGAGCGACGAATACGTTCCAGGGTGTGTGAGGTACAACATATAGGAGTGGCAGGGCCTGTGTGAGCCCCGCGATTTTTCATTCTTCCAGTCTTCATGATGAGATGATGATGGTTGTTGAAATTGCCGACATGACTTCTGTTTAAGCAACATGCCTCAACCTAGGGTGCCTAACGACTTCCCTTATGATAGGACCCAAATATTTTGGAAAATACCTTTACCCCTTAACCTGAGGGTTTGGCTCGACGTCATTTCCAAATCAAGGGGCAGCCAAGCCACTAAAAGTGACTCGACTCTCCTTGATTATTAACACCCAATATTTTATCTTTGTATCCTGATGCCAACCCGACTAAGACCCATCCTAACTAGATAAAAATTATTGCGCTAACAAGAGTGGAGCAAGCAATTTGAAAGCTGCGAAGATCCTGTAAGTATCAAATAACCAAGTTTAACAAGCTACAATTTATCTTCTGAGTCACGGATTTTTCACGTTTACAATCCATGCTTATATTTGGCCCATTGTAGCTCTATAATAACTCTCTAAAGGATTTTATTTTGATTACAGGAAAGATGCCTCCAAGTATTAGGCCAATATGGCGTGGGAGCCTTATCGAGAGAGATTAGGAAAATGGACTGAATCACGAGAAGAGTTGAATCCAAAATCAACAAAGGAAATGAGAGGATATTAAGACTCCCAGGTTTGGCCCACCAATGACTTAGATCAACTTGTGTGACATAGTCAAAGCACACATTGACCAAGATTCATCCTAGGCCGAATAACTAACAAAGGTTATGGACACAACACCAAGTCAAGTGCGATAGTTTATGTAACATCCGATCAAAGCTTGGGAAGTCTTTTTATGAGTTAAAGTGCCAGTCTAGTCCAAGTATCAAGCTTTTGTCACGATGGAATAAGAGATTTACTTAGCCAGGGAACATCATAAATTCCATGCAGCCAACACCTACGAGGATCTGTTCATTTAATGGTCGAAGTATGCGAAGATTCACCCTTTTAAGTGATATCTTAAGATGACTCTTAGACAATCAGTGGAGAAACCTGCGTGGAGAATTTTTTTTTGTTTATCTGCACTTTAGCGTTATTTTTAGTAAATTTTATGCTATAAATGGGAGACATCGACCGATGAGTAAAGGTCGATGGTTGTTGCAGGAACTCTGTTTTGGTTTTGTGAAGAATTATTTTGGAGCTACCTTTAATTGAGAAGTCCTTACGGACTGGGAGCTTGGTTATGTTTTTCACCATGAAATGCGTGTATTATTGGATGTGGAGAAGAACCTTCCTATTATCTCATGAATGGATCTGATATGATGAAACTATTAAATATATTGATAAATTTATACAATGCAATGTTTTCAGTTCTTTCTTTAATGATGAAAATGAATCTTTGTTATTATGAGTTGATGAAGTTAGAGTGAAGTGAAATTATTTTACTTGGTTGTTTATCACATGCATGTTTTCTTATGATAATTTGTATGTCAATTAGGTAAGTGGAATATTCACATGGTTAATGTATTAGTACTAGGCACATGGTATATGATCATTGTCGCATGCCAGTGTAGGGTTATGTAGCCTATTCTCCAATAGTTAGAGTTTGTTCCCATTTGTTATCTAGTTGGCTTATATTGGCTTTCCTTCTTATACCAGTCACACCTAAGAAAACAAAATACAAAAATGAAGATGTTGAGCCGGAAGGAGAGCCTTCTGTGAAAAGCGTAAAACCCATCGATTAATTGGCGGATGTAAGATCTAAAGAGGAACCATTCCACTATTAAAACATTGTAGAGTCAAAGGTGGGCCTTAATTGGCAGGTTTGGTTGCTGTTGTTGAGTTAAAGGGATTTAGGAGCCATCAGGTTCCATGGTATTAAGATCTCGATTGTCTTGGCGTTGTATTTCATTTATGTTCTTGATTGAATTATTCTTCTCTTTTGATAGGAATAGTGTGGAAGTGTATTTGAATTTCGACATATGCAGAGATATGTAATCGCTGCAAATTACATACATTAAAAAGAAAAAATCACAATAAAAGGGTGATGACATATATATATATATTGATGGAAGGCCAAAGGCATCGAGGAATGTGTGGGGCTTAATGTAATTACAAGACCGGGATGACGAAATAAGCAATTGTATATTTGAGAGTGAAAATCGAATATTAAGTATGTCTGATGAAAACAATAGCTGCGGAAACATTGTTGATCGATTGATTTGAATCAAATCGATGGAAGAACTGCTATTATGGGGTAAGCATGTTCTCCTAGTATACCAAACTTGTAATTAATGTTTTCTTTATGTCGGAAACATATTTTAATAGCTCATGCTTCTTATATTATTTTCTTATAACACTCTAAATTGTCATGCATCTTATATTGTGGTAGGGTGATCGTGGGAAGGCATTGGCTAACTCACAACATGTATAGCCATGGTTTTCATATCAATTCTTACTTAGAATAATTTAATCAACATGTTTGTTTGTTGATGTAGACAAGCACATTGTTGGAGCAGGATGATCTGTTGAATGAAATATATTATTTCGTCAACCCGGTATAAATAATTAAAAATGCCTTGAAAAAAGAAAATATTGAATACATTGAATTGGATAAGTCTAAGCCACTTATAGAGGAGGAAAAAAAAGGATGGAAATTTTAAGATGGGATATAGAACAATTTGGGGTAAACAAAATTAAAAAAATACTTGACTTATTTTGAGGGAATGAGGAAAATTGTTTTATGAGGCCACGTATGTTACCATTATATGGGTAGTTCTCTAACATTTTATTTCTATAGAAATTTTCCATTCACTAATTAATTTGCTTGTCATGGGGACCTCTTGGGTGAGTGATGCACCAAACCCACAACATCAACGTAATTCCACACATACACTGCGAAATTTATTTTCCTCTTAGGTGTGTAGCTCAAAAGGGCTTGCAACTCAGGGGCCCATGAGGCGCCCCACACACTTTTACACTAGGCTGTTCCCATGGGGTCACGAGGAGAATCCTCATGAAGATATTGGTTGCACAACCGGGATGTGTTTGTCCTAGGGAAACACGTGTTCAAAGCTTGGGAACACTCTCCATCAATTTTTTGGTGGAAGATAACTTGGTTCCCTTGAAGGTACAACAAATCCCATGTATTTTGAATATGTTAAATAGTTCCTACCATTTGATTGAAACCTACATTTTCATATTATTTTAATCTAATCATCATGTCGACAATGCTCTAGATATCTTGATTTCCACCATTCGCACATGATGGAATGCCTAGAATAAAGATTTGAAAAATAATCTTATAGACCATATGGTTAGCTTGTTTGGTGATATATTCAAAAATTTTGAAACCACCTCGAGGGCCGATACATGTTGGTATGTCATAGATCAATATAAGGTTCAATTGAAAAATAACTCTAAGTATGATCATCTTGTGGCCATTCCCGAGAGGGAAAGGAAGAATATATAGGAGGATGTTAAAGAGATCCCAATGAGAAGCGAAGGAAAGACACCACTTGGCCCTGGAAGGTAATATATGATTTTTTGAATTGAATATGCTGAATTTTGTTTAATTCTATAGAAAACATTGTGATATATTATAATACTTGAAACTTTTAGTAGGCTCCCAGACACAACAAAAGCAACAAAGGAAAGATTAGATAAACATGGACAACGCACAAACTTGGGCAAGGGTGGTTGCAGGACTAAAGTGGGAATTGTAAATTACCGAATAGCATTCATATTATACAATATGGTATCATGCAAATTTTATCTAATTGCAGCCAGTAAGAAAAAAATACATATTTTATGCCATGCGATGCAAGGGGATAAATTCAATAGTGCCACCATAAAAGAAGACTTGATGCTCAACTTCGAGTTCGGCTTTCAAGCTGTGGTGTAAAATTGACAAAGGAAGGGATCAAAGACACAATCTGACCCTTCATATGAGTTGGTAAATAAAATGAAAAAAATTTAGGTTGTTGATTGTGTATGGCTCAATATATTTTGAAGCCGTTGGTTAACCATCAATTAATTATGTCTCTATTTCTATTAAGCAGGCAAGCAACAACGGTGTTTGATGGTGGTGGAAAACAACACCATGATACTAGTGGTTCTCAAACCCATGATCATAGTACGATTGTCTTTAAAATAAAATGTATATAATATGGCGATTATTAATATTTCTCTTAGATGAATTGTACCCACAATGTTTCTTGTTTCAATGTGGAGGCAGGCGATGGGGTGCTCGAGGAGGAGGAGAGGAACCAATGACAATCCAAGGAATGGTGTCCACTACTCCTCTAAGGTAAAAAACATAGTAATGTTATTCGTACTAATGAAACATTGCTATGAATAATAACTAACCATGTCCTTTAATGCTTTTTGTTATTGTAGTGAATTCCCCTATAGTGCATCAACGTCCGTGTCTTACTACTAGAAGTAGTAGAATGGTGCTTGAGATGACCCATCACCTTCCAATAGTGAACAAGACCCAATAGTTGAAGGGAGGGATCGAGACAATATCGATGATGATACACTCATGAGTTTTATTAAAAAGAAGAAACAAAAAGAAGTGATTGTACATATTTTCAAGACAAATGTTTTTAATATAAATTATTCACTATACATTTTTTTTGTTTTGATGGTTGATATTATTGGACCTTATATATTCTAAATGCACGTAATTTATTGATTTCATTTGCCTTCAATTGTATTTTTCTACTTTTTATGTATGATTGGGTATGGGAAATTGAGAGTGATGTGGGAGGGAGGGACCAAACAAGCTTCCAACTTCACGTGGTTGAGTGCATGTTTGAGTAGAGAATAGGTATTTCTCTAAACCAAGAGGAGCTCATTCATGAGTTATTCCCCTTTAGTATTTCTATAACATCGTACATATTTAATTAATATTCAATCCTTATAATGTTTAATTCTCTTTTTCAAATACAAGCTCATTGATGTATAGTTAGTATTCAGTCATTTATCCTATTATTGTATTTGAAAATGTAGGTTTGAAGTCCACCTCCATGATTGCAAGTATTTTATCATGTATGTTGAGTATTATCATGTAGGCTTATTGATTTTGAGGTGGGTTTATTCAAAGTCCTTATTCATATTGAAGTTACTTTATATAAAAAAAAAAAAAATTATTTGGCCGGAATCGACAATTCCTTGAGTTCTCATACTCTCATGACATGATTACGATTCCCATTTTCTACCTCTATAACCTCCAGGTGCGTCCACACAGCTCGCAAGCATGGGGAATGGGTAAATCGGGGTGAGAATCAAACTTTAGACCTCCTTTTTTACATTTCCTTCCATTTACCCGACACTTGCCAATCGGTCTACACCCATCACGAGGCTACATTATAGAATTTAAGTAGTTTGTGGTTCCTACTTTCTTGTTTAAATGAATTTTTTATTCCTATAGGATGGAGAAAAACTTTGACCGGAACCCAAAACTTGACTCCCATCCATCCCCATGAAACCCATACATGAAAATCAATCAATATTTAGATAAAATTAGAAATAATTGGTGATCATAGGAATACTAGAAAGCCGACATGCGGACACTTGACTACTTCACTTGACACCATTGTTGCTTCGATTGGCTATGACCATGGTGAATTATCTAATATATATAAATATTATTGGCCTAGGATGAAGAGAGAGTACTACTCAACCTACATGAACTAGGGAGAGGTGCCAAAGATTATGCATATAGCCAAAGAGATGATTGTTCAATTGTTTATCGAGTCAATAACCAAACAACTCCCTAACATAATAAAGAAGCGTCTTTGCATGGACTGGTAAATATTCCAACCATTCAAAGACAACTAAATGGATAGGTGGTTTATGAGGTGATTACATTAAAATCCTCGCAATAATAGGTACTTTCCATTGTATTTTCTATGGAAATTATGTACTTTCCATTGTATTTTCTATGGAAATTATGAGTCAATTTTATTTTGGGTTGTCATGTTAATTATTTTGGCATCAGTGAATTACAGGGGGTTGATCTTGGATTTGATTAAGTTCTAGAAAGGGATATATGTAACTCATTGAGAAGGAATCCCTTCCCAGGTGTATGTATGACCCCCACCCCCCATACCACCTCATTTTGTAGATAAAATTTGTGCAATATCCACCATGACATGTAATTTAGTTCAACATAGAATGTTTTTCATAACATCTTTCTGGGATGTAACTACAAACAATGTTACATTTACACAATTAGAGGTAGGGACTTCAGGCCATGTTGTTGATTTTAGAAATGCCATGAAATCTAGCCAAGCAAGCCATTTTGGTTCCAATTCAATTGTTCCTCATTAATGCTTTCTTGGATGAGGTTAGTAAGAATTTTTATATTTTAATTATTCTTTTTATATTTTCATTGATTATGTATATAATTACATTTGAAATGTATACAATAAACATAATTGCAAAGTATTTATAAGAATCTAATTGTTTGGCATGTACAACTCCTACAAGATGATACTCCTACATCAAGGTGATAGGATACACACTCTCCTACAATAGTTGATGTGGTGGTTGCAACAATGTGTTCCATTTGGACACCTCACACATGTATTGAGTTGTGTTTCCCCCCTCTATGAACTAAATTTATAATTCAAATACATGTATAACTATAACCATAGATAAATTATAGTAATTATATGTGTCATTTAATTGGACCCTGATTAAGTGCAATGCCAACATTGATTGGGGTATGAGAGGTTGGGACCATGTGCGTGATTAATTGATCATTCTTAGTATATGTCTTGTTCATTATTTCATTATTAATAAGATGCATGACTTCTTTTAAACACTATGAATAGTTTATTCTAATGAAGGGACTCTTAATTTATTATTTTCTAACTAAAGTAGTAAAATAATGGAATAGATTAATACAAGTGTTTGAACATCCTTGCTACATGTTATTTATTGTATACTCGACCTCATAGTTGAAATAATGTAGAAGTATATTATTAGGTTTTATTTCATTTGTGCCTTTTGATTTGAGTACTTAAAAATTCTCTATGTATTCATTGAATACTATGCCCTTATTGAATTTTGCATGTCTCATTTGAGTTGTGGTCGACACATTTAGAAAGGGCTTTAAAAATTTCATTAAAGTAGTTTAATCCATTTGATTGTCCATGTACTTAGTTCATTTATGAAATACTGAAGTGCATATTGTAAGTTATTTGCATCTTCATTTTGTATGTGTTTTTATTTAAAATCCAACTCCATCTTACCAAGCCGTGTTTAGATGTAAACTTCATCGTTGAATTTATATTATGATATTTTCATTTATATTAAGATATATTCATTTATAATATGTATGCCAACTTTGAACTTTTGTCTTTTCTTTCTTCTATAGATTCATCTTCATCCTTTAATTTATGATGTGAATGGTATTCAACATGAAAATAAAGATGATTAAAGGGGTATGAGGTTTCACTATTGTAAAGTAAATAATCATGGCCTTTGATCATAAGCATTCTCTTCACTTAATTCAAACATTTCTTCTTAGGTTTGTCTTACGTACCTTCTTATCTTTCTCAATGGTTATTACAAAACCATTTGATGTCACCTTTAATTGTGTCGAGTACTTCATATTAAAACACATCTATTCTTATATACACATTGTTGATTATTGTTTTTACCATCAACATTGTTATATTATTATTTTTCCTTCATAATTATTGGATTGAAATTTTGTGATATGATAACACTGATAGTGATCCTATATACAAATTGACACACTACCCAAATCTCAACTAGACTAGCCAATGTCCTATAAGAGGAATGACTAGTAGAATGACATTCTAAATAATAGATACATTGTGGATATTCTTGGATTGGATTTTGATACAATATTTAATAGTAGAGGAATAACTATATTTTTGAATGATGACAAGTAGTTCCAAAGCCCATCACTAGGAATGATTTTTTTGTTAAACAACATTGTTTTTTGGTGTGTAGTTGTGGGCTACTTGTCAATGTACCAGGTGCATGCTTGTTCATCAAATAAGCACACAGAACAATTCTTCATCCAATGTGAGATTACGTGGGAGACAAAAATGCACCCAGTGTGAAGTTCTCTAAGAAATAGTTGTGTGCTCGTAGCACACAAAAGGGTGAAAAATGTGCACTTAAGGTAAAGATACTTGACAAACATGGATGAGTGATTGAGTATGTAGGCATACAACACAATATCCCATTGGAGAGATATGGATTTTGATTGATCAGGGGATCAAATTTTGCTCAATTTTCAAAGTGCTCGGAATGCGACGAAAACAGTGCCATTGCATCCGTCTCGTCTTCCTGATTCCGGCGGTATATTTACTTTCACAAACGGAGTCCGTATGAAGGAGTTATCGCGATATGTCCGCCAAGCCAAACATGCAAAATTTTGGATGTTGACTGCACCTGTCCATACAGTCCGTACGGACATGTGGCAGGGCCGTACCATCATGATGATGTGGCAGTACGGTGACGTGGTAGATTTTGGTTGGTCGAGTGTTGGCGAATAAGGTGTTGACACGTGTCATAAGTGGTTGATAAGGTGTGGACACATGGCCCAATTCATTGGCGCCACGTGTCCCTATATGATTGGTTAAAATATATGGTGGGAGTCCATGGGGTTCGACCCCCGGACCTCCCCAACCCTTAACGAATTCACACGACAACCCGGCCATTGGGCCACAACTCAGTGCTTATATGATATATGGTTGCAATTTTATTTGAAATGGGTCGTTGTATTATACAGACGGGGGGCGGGCCGGGGCCTAGCCCCGACCCATCGTTTATTTATATGTAACCGTTGTATATTGTATATTGCGCGCGATTTTTAATCGCATAACATATATGCTATGGTTTTCCATTGTAATAAAAATGTGCGCGAGGATTTGTAACCGGTGTATTATATTGTGGGTGCGGGGTTTATGACCCTTGGTCATATGTGGTATGCCACATGCCCGTGGCCCGGAGTGCGGGGATCCGTTCATATGGTTGTCAAACCAACTTAACCACTTTTTAAAATTCGACGGTCGCATGAGCCATATGCCCGAGTGCCGAGGCGGTTAGGGGCTGGAGGTGCCTTAACCATCCTACGGTTTGCACCGTTGGCACGGTTGCGCCCGGTGCCAAGTTTTTACACTTAAATAAGCGTGTGAGCCAGGTTTGCATAACAAGGGTGTGAATTGTAGAACCAGAGACAGCAAAGTTGGAGAAGGAGCTTCAAGGAGGCATATATTTCTCATTTTTCGACCGTTTCAGGTGCCGAAAGAGCCCAGACAGGGGTTTTGGGATGCTGGGAAGCCATTGGAGCAGTCGGTTTGTCATTTTGAGCATTGTAAGGCATGTTTTTGAGCACTTTGAGCAATTTAATAATAAGGATCCATTGGAAGCTGGACCAGGAGATGTAGCCCGGAGAGGGGTGAACTCCTTTATCAAGTTGCTGTGTTTATGTGCTTATGTTCAATGTTTTATGCTGCTATCTATGTGTATTTTACATAAGTAATCCTTAAATATGTGTTGCAAATTGATCTGGTTGCTTTAAACACATAACATTTCACTTGCAATAATTATTCAAGTTTTTTTCAAGTCTTCTTCAATTTTAGATCAAGTTGGTATCAGAGCACTGGTTTTGAAGACTTGATTGTTTGCAAGTTTTGTTTATGATGCTCACAAGGTTGAAACTCAC
>SNQJ01S0036767.1:0-41387 GCA_010110895.2 Picea sitchensis
AATTCTTCACAAGTTTTTTTTTTACTGTAAAGTGAAATTCGAAATAAAAAAAATACTTTTATATGTCGGAAGTTGAATAACTTGTGAAAATACAGTTTTTTTTGTCATAAAACAAGCAAAAGTGTAACCCACCTTCATGATTTCACCCATAAAAAAATTAAGAAATTCATTTTGAGTTGTAAACTACCTATTATAAATATATTAATAACCATATCAATGATAACCTAATAAATTACCTACCATAAATCTATTAATAACCATATGAAGTATAACCTAAATATTATTTGATGGACTCAAAATTTATTTAATATTTTTAAAATACAGTTTTTCAATAGATTTTATTAGCCACTCTAGAGGCTAATACCATTTGACTCAATCAATGTTAATTTAAAAATTTTCTATAAATAAAAAATCAAAGCTATTTATTGACCAAGGCAAGTATATAATTCATTTTTAATTATAAGAAATCAAGAAATTCATTTTTAATCATACAAAATCAAAAAATCCAAGTGCTTATATACTTTGATTTTTGAAGTCAAACCACTAAATATTAAGAATCACTCAACAAATATACCATGCATAACCTGAATAAAATAATTATGGAATAGAAAAAACATATTTTTTCAAACTAATTATATGAGCCCTCAACAAAATTACAAGTTAAGACTTATGTTATTACTAACTTGCTTCATAGTTTCCTACTTAACATAATCTCTATGTGACTTAACGTCCCATGTTCTTATGTTTTGTTGATTACCATGTTCAACTTTTATTTAATTTTTTTTAAATAAAAAATTTTAATAGGTTTTATCGACCATTTGACTATTTACAAGTTAAGACTTATGTTATTACTAAGTTACTTCATAGTTTCCTACTTAACATAATCTATATGTGACATAATAGGTTTTTAAATGGTTTATCAACCATTTGACTTTTAATTCAACATTAGGTTTTATCGACCATTTGATTGTTAATTTAACATTTTTCTATAAAGAAATTCAACAAAAATTATTGACCACTCTAAAAGGTAAGTATATAATTTATTTTTAATTATAAAAAATTAATAAATTCATTGAGTTGTAAACTACCTACTATAAATGTATTAATAACCATATCAATGATAACCTAATAAACTACCTACCATAAATCTATTAATAACCATATCAAGTATAACCTAATTATTATTTGATGGAATCAAGATTTATTTAATATTTTTAAAATACAAGTTTTCAATAGGTTTTATTAGCCACTCTAGAGGATAATACCATTTGAGTGAATCAATGTTAATTTAATATTTTTATATTAAAAAAAAAATCAACAAGATTTATTGACCGAGGTAAGTATATAATTCATTTTTAATTATAAGAAATCAAGAAATTCATTTTTAATTATAAGAAATTAAGAAATTCATTTTTAATTATAAAAAATCAAGAAATTCATTTTTAATCATACAAAATCAAGAAACAAGTTCTTATATACTTTGATTTTTGAAGTCAACCCACTAAGGATTAAGAATCACTCAACAAATATACCATGCATAACCTGAATAAAATAATTATGGAATAAAAAAAATAGATTTTTTCAAACTAATTATATGAGCCCTCAACAAAATTACAAGTTAAGACTTATGTTATTACTAACTTACTTCATAGTTTCCTACTTAACATAATCTCTGTAATTATGGAATAAAAAAAAAAAAAAATTCAAACTAATTATATGAGCCCTCAACACAATTACAAGTTAAGACTTATGTTATTACTAACTTGCTTCATAGTTTCCTACTTAACATAATCTCTGTGTGACTTAACGTCCCATGTTCCTATGTTTTGTTGATTACCAAGTTCAACTTATGTGTAAGGTACTCTATGTTCATCCTCTAAGAAGATTTTAGAATCATTATGCATTCTAAGTTGGTAGAAAACAAGGTAATAGAGAAGTTGTCATAAATCACATTCTATCATTTTGAGATCAAGTTAATGTTTTGTTTCACATAACAACATTAACTTCTAGTGAAAATATCTATGCATTAAAAATATATAATTACTTAGTTCATATTACTACCAAATAGGGAGATAAAAAATATAAACCAAGAAGAATTTATATGTTTACTTAGCAAACTAGGAGAAATTGAGGATGTGATGCATGGTATGCTAGATAGTGTACCTAGTTTGTGGATTTCGCTAACAAAAAAATAGCTCCTTGTTAAGGATGTTTGTAGAAACCACAAAAAATGACTATATTACAAGTTGAGGCATCTTTGAGATAAATCATATTGAAGTTGCCACTATAATATCTACCCTTTTCAAAAACATTCATACAGTCTCATAGATCATACATTATATCTTTTAAACATAAATAAAAATTGGTCCACTATTTTCTTTGTTTTTGCTAATCTAGCATATTCATACTCTTACAAGTCATGTTTCCCTCACAACATTTTACCAAGAATCCATTTATGGGGGTGGGGGTGGGGGGAATAATAGGGAAAACATAATATTTATGGGGGTGGGGGAAATACTAGGGAAAATGTGTTATGTTTTCCCTATTATTCCTCCCATTTTCTCTATTATTCCCCCCACCCCCATATATGTTTTCCCTATTATTCCCTATTATCTTTTCCCTATTATTCCCCTCATTTTCTCTATTATTCCCCCCACCCCCATATATTTTTTTTCTATTATTCCCCCACCCCATGCCCACCCTCATATATGAGGGTGGTATTATGTTTTCCCTATTATTCCCCCCACCCCCATATATTTTTTCCCTATTATTCCCCCATTTTCCCTATTATTCACCCCACCTCCACCCCTGGGGTGAATAATAGGGAAAACATAATATGTTTTCCCTATTATTCAATTATGGTAATTAACATTTCACCAACTTATAATTAAAATATTTATCCATTCTTGTTCACTTATGTGCTTAGGAAGTGTGCATTAAGGGATGAAACATTATTGAATTGAAGTACACTTGTTTGGTATTTACTTTCTTGGGTTACCTTGGGAATTGGTTTGAATAGAAGTCATTTATTTTCTAGTGTAATTTAATATTTCAAATCCACCCTTAACATTGATATTTTATTGGAAATATATCTTAGAAACCTGAAGGTTGAAAATAAATTTTTGAATTTGCATCAAGCAATTGATTCTCAAAATTTCTACATGCTATCTTAGAAAGGGACACAAAAATACATAAAAAAAAGAGAAAAACAACATTCCAATGAGGAGCTCACTAGTGAAGATAACAATAAAAAGCACTAAGAAGATGGCTGTTGTCCAAAAAAATATTGTGTTGAAAACTTTAATTTCATATCTATAACAACCTTGAAACTTTGGTCATTGTCACACATCCAAAAATTCATTTATAAAAAAAAAAAAAACTACAATCCACAAGGAGGGTAGTTTATCAACAATATTAATAGTAATTGGATGGTCATAGACCTCATTCTATTTTATTGTAATGATCTGACTAACCAACAATAACAATTTTTATTGCTACATTGATATCAAATATCAATGCCAACAATTGTATCGATCACTGGATTTAAAGCTTAAGGAAAGTATTTAAATCGAATAACACATATACATTTTATATTGGGTGATTCTATGCTCCTAATAATAACCCTCATGTTCCATTATAAACATATGCAATAGGTTATAAAATGTATGCTCCTAGTAGTAACCCTTATGTTCCATTATAAACATATGCAATATGTTATAAAATTTATGCCCCTAGTAATAACCCTTATGTTCCATTATAAACATATGCAATATGTTATAAAACCCAAATCAAGTGCGCATGGGCAAACATATCATTAATGGTTTAAATATCATAAACGAGCTAAGGTAGTTTTAAATGTGTCTCTCGTATATATTTTTGGTGTGCATAATTGATTAGATAGACATTACACTTGTATAAAGGAATTTATCTCTACCAGAGTACCTTTCATACAAAACTTAAGGCATAATTAAACTGGATACTTTCCTTTCATAGTCATTCTTTACTTCATGACAAGGGTTAGGTAGGTGTATAGTTAGACTTTTAATTGGTAGTTTTATGGTACGAAGTGTTGTACCACAATTCAGCTAATGGTAACCATTGAGCCCACTGATTTTTCCTTTCCGATAAAAAACACCTCAAATATTTTTCCAAACACTTGATGACAACTTCAGTTTGACCATCAGTCTGGAGATGATAAGTTGTTATGAGATGCAATTGGGTGCCTTGTATCTTGAACAGTTCTTGCCAAAAAAATTGGTGAAAGTTGGGTCGCGATCAGAAACAATAGAATGTGGCATGCCATGAAGCTTGAAGCTTTGATCCATGAAAATTTGAGCCATAGTGGATGTTGTAAATGGGTGTTGAAGAGAAGAGGAAAGAGCATACTTGGAAAGACGATCAACTACCACCATGATGACTGATTTATTGCCCAAGTTATGTAATCCTATAGTAAAATCCATAGAGATATCGTGCCAAATAGCAGGTGGAATAGGAAGCGGTTGTAGTGTGCCAGGATATTTGACTATTTCACTCTTGTTGTGTTGACACACATCACATTCCGCCACAAAATTACGAATTTCCTATTTCATACCATCCCAGAAAAAATAAGGTTTGACCCGGTCATAGGTTTTGGTAAACCCGGACTGCCTAGTTGTGGGTGTAGCATGAAGCTCAGAAAGTACCGTGGGTTTAAGTTTTGATTGTTTAATTAAATACAAAAATCATTTGTATCGAAGCTCATCATTGAGACAAGAGTACCCTAGGGAAACTGGAGAATCGGACTGCAATTGTTGTATCAGATGCAAACTTTTGGGATCGTGTAGCCATTCCTAGCGAACAACTTGGAGCCAATCTGGTACAACGAAGGAGAGAGAAAAAAGGGACCCTTCATCTTCATATTTTCTGGAAAGTTCATCAGCGACCACATTGTCTTTTCCTTTCTTGTAAATGATCTCATAATCATATCCAAAGAGCTTAGTCACCCATTTTTGTTGCTCTGGGGAGGAAAGGCATTGTCCCATAAAATACTTGAGGCTTTGATGTAGGGATATTTTAAGGATGGAAATTTATTTTAAAATGTAGAAACATTAGTGAATATTACTAATCCTTCATATGCCAACTATAAAATGTTTGGCGATATTTTTGTAAAAATATTCAAATTTATGAGGATTTTATATAGTTTGTATAAAATTTTGGCGATTCTTAAGGTAAAATAATTTTATCCTATAGAATTTGGGCAAATCATTTTTAGAATGGAAAATATTGTTTTGGGAAAAACCATGGAAAATTATCCCATGAGCGAAATTTATCCCCTAAAATCATCACTGCTTTGATGATCTGTCTTAATTTGGAAGCATTGCCCCAATAGATAAGGGTGGCAAAGATCCATGGCATGCAGAATAGAAAACATTTCCTTTTCATAGATTGATTTTCCCAAATTTCGCTTGGACAGTTGTTTGTTGGTAAAGGCCAAAGGCCGACCCTCTTGCATAAGGACAACGCCAATTCATTTCCCAAAAGCATCACATTCCAAGACAAAGGTCTTTGTGAAATCAGGAAAGGCCATGACTGGAGTGGTGCACATAGCCATCTTCAAGGTTTGAAAAGCCTAAGCAGCTGTTGGATTCCAAGTAAAATAATTATTTTTAAGGAGTGTAGTGAGAGGTGCCACAATCTTTCCATAATTCTTAACAAACTTGCGATAATAACCTGTTAAACCCAGAAATCCATGCAAGATTTTGAGAGTCTTTGGGTGAGGCCAATATTGCATAGCTTCAATCTTTTTAGGATCCACCCTGACGTCGACATTTCCAACAAGATGACCCAAGTACTCGACTTATGAGGCGCCAAAAGCACATTTAGATTGTTTGAGGAAAAGTTGGTGCTAAGAAAGTAGATGGAGAACTCGATCCACATGAGAAAGATGGGTTGTCCAAGTTTTACTATAGATGAGGATATCATCAAAGAAAACTAAGACAAAATGACAAAGAAAAGGATGGAAGACATGATTCATGAGGCTTTGGAAAGTGGAGGGAGCATTACACAAGCCAAAGGGCATGACCAAAAACTCATAGTGGCCCTCATGAGTTATAATTGTAGTCTTAGGAATTTTTTCCTCTTTCATACGGATCTCGTGGTAGCTAGAACGAAGATCAAATTTAGTAAAGAACTGGACGCCACTCAATTCATCCAAGAGGTCATCAATGATAGGAATGAGAAATTTTTCTTTAATGGTGAGTTTTTTTAGGGCGCGGAAGTCAGGAAACATGCGCCAAGAACCTTCTTTCTTAAGGACCATGACCATAGGAGAAGAGTAGAGGATCGTACTAGGGCGGATAACGCCTGCATTGAGCAGTTCTTGAACAATTTTCTCAATTTCATTTTTTTTGGAAAAGGGGTGACGATAGGGACGGATATTGGGAGGAAGGATTCCTTGGACAAGGGGAATGGAATGATCATGAACACCATGGGAAGGAAGGAGTCCCTGGGGAGTGGAAAAAACTACTTGATGTTTATAGAGGATGGATTGGAGGTCCTATGGCACAGAGGGTGTCTCAGTTGCTTGTATGGCATGGAGTTGGAAAATAATGCCAGAATGATCTTTTTTGAGTAGATTTTCCATGCGATGGGAACTAATGATCTCTAGGGAACCGGTGGTGATTCCTTGAAACTTATATTGTTTTCCCTCCTGGTCGAATTGCATGGTTAATTCCTTAAAATCCATGAGAATGGGACCCAAAGTCCTTAGCCATTCTCCACCCAACACAATGTCACAACCGTCCATGTCGATAGCAAACATATGAGATTTCTGGTTGTATTCACCAATTTGGAGATGGAGTGTTTGATTGCACCAATGTTAATTTAACATTTTTCTATAAAAAAAAACAAGGGGATTTATTGACCAAGGTAAGTATATAATTCATTTTTAATTATAAGAAATCAAGAAATTCATTTTTAATCATACAAAATCAAGAAATCCAAGTGCTTATATACTTTGATTTTTGAAGTCAAACCACTAAGGATTAAGAATCACTCAACAAACATACCATGCATAACCTGAATAAAATAATTATAGAATAAAAAAAAAACAATTTTTTTCAAACTAATTATATGAACCCTCGACAAAATTACAAGTTAAAACTTATGTTATTACTAACTTGCTTCATAGCTTCCTACTTAAGATAATCTCTATGTGACTTGACGCCCCATGTTCCTATGTTTTTGTTGATTACCATCTTCAAGTTTTATTTTATTTTTTTAAATAAAAGTTTTTAATAAGTGTTATTGGTTAATTTAACATTTTTCTATAAAGAAATTCAATAAAATTTATTAACCACTCTAAAAGATAAGTATATAATTTATTTTTAATTATAAAAATTAAGAAATTCATTTTGAGTTGTAAACTACCTACTATAAATATATTAATAACCATATCAATGATAACCTAATAAACTACCTAACATAAATCTATTAATAACCATATCAAGTATAACCTAATTATTATTTGATGGAATCAAGATTTATTTAATATTTTTAAAATACAAGTTTTCAATAGATTTTATTAGCCACTCTAGAGGCTAATACCATTTGACTGAATCAATGTTAATTTAACATTTTTCTATAAAAAACATTTAGTGGATTTATTGACCAAGGTAAGTATGTAATTTATTTTTAATTATAAAAAATCAAGAAATTCATTTTTAGTCATACAAAATCAAGAAAGCCAAGTGCTTATATACTTTGATTTTTAAAGTCAAACCACTAACTATTAAGAATCACTCAACAAATATACCATGCATAACCTGAATAAAATAATTATGGAATAAAAAAAATAGATTTGTTCAAACTAATTATATGAGCCCTCAACAAAATTACAAGTTAAGACTTATGTTATTACTAACTTGCTTCATAGTTTCTTATTGTTGTTCCTAAGTTTATACTTTAAGGCTCTAAAGTATACCGTCAAGGCATCCGAAAAGATAAAGAGAATTAAGAGGTAAGATTCAATTGCGAAGGGTAAATCAGAGTTGGTTTCTCAACTGTCTCTGTCTAGCTTCCCATTGTTTTTGGATGTTGATATCTCTCTTGATAACTGCCCATGAGCGCTCTAATTCGACCTGGGTAGTTGTTGTTTGCAGGATAGTATTAAATAAGTTCAAAGAAATGCTAGTTTGATCCTGAAGGCCAGGTTCTATGTTAGGCTGTATATTATTTGGGACAGTCATGGGGAGTAAAATTTTATAAAATATAACCATCCAAATGACCTACAATTCTTGAAACTGCTGATAGCAATCACTGAGGAAAAACTGTAAACGATTAGATAATCAAATAAATTCAAACTACAATAGAAATTTGAGTTAAACTATAGTTGATCATTCATTAGAAAGACATGGAAAGAAAGATGTTGAAAGACATTGAAAACAGAGTAAAGGAACACATAGCTTCAAGTTGACAGAATTCAGAATCTCTTCTGCATTATCTATATCACTGTAAATCGGAAAAATTCTAATACAATTGACTCCCAAAAAAACCAAAATCCCTTTCTCAATCTTGTGAAATTATATTTATACATGATCACCAAACTGTTTTTTTTTTTCTGTTGGTGATTAACTAACTTTCGAAGACTAACGGTTACATAAATGTGAAATACTGAACCATTTATATTTATATCTTTATCCTCTTTGATTAATTTCGATGATGAAATTTTCAAAATAATACTTTATTTCTTTGTTGATGAAACTCCTTCTTTTGTTTTGATACAATAAATACATTTTCCCAGGAGCTGCACCAACACCCTAGGAGCCTTTGGAATATATTTCCCCTCAAATAGGAAGAATTTTCTATGTAGTCGTGGTAGACGGTCATCAACTATCTTTCCTGTAAACTCAATAGTTTGTAACTTTAAATTCGGCTTTACCATCCACCTGTTAATCTGTGTAACATCAATTACCTTTATCTATGATATTTCTATTTGAATTTCATCCAGATTCTCCTTGAAATTTAATTGATTCCTTCCAATGTTGAGTTGTCCCAATAACCCAGGACAGTTGTCTCTTCCAATGTTCAACGAAGCCTTATCTAGAAGATCGAAAATTTCTTGACAAACATCGTTAACCTCTTTGGTTATTCTCTTGTTTTCGGCAAGGCTTTCCTCCCAAACCTTGAGTATTATATCCCCTTTGATCTGTTCTGAAACAGATAATTTTTGCGCCTTTCTGATCTCCTCTTTTGCTGAAAGAATCACTGCCTTTTGAAAAGTGGTTCTAGCTACTTTTTCATCCCTCTCCTTTAAGAGGATACTGTCGAAGGATTTGCTTGTCTCTTGAAATTAAGTCTGAATAATTTCTATCTTAGAGATCAATCCCTGTTTCTCTTTTTCTATTTTTGCATGTATTTCCAATGCCCGGGCTTGGAAAGTTTCCATCTCTACCACTTGATTTTGGATTGAACTCATCTTGTTCTATAATTATTTATTCATTTTTTCCTGATGTAGGACCTGTGCTTGACTGGCCTGTATCTTCATGTTCGCTTCATTTAAGCTTGTTCTTAGTATTTGAATCCCCTGTATGTCTCTGGTTCTAGCTTGTTCTAGCCCTTTGTTTATTTCCAGACTGATACTTATTTTAGTCTCCCTTAATTGACTTTGTAGCTGGGCTATCATTTGGTCTTTATGTTGTAACCTAATCCTCAAATTGCTTACAGAGTGTAAATTTGTTGATGCGAAGGTTCCCATTGTGCCTGCTATTTCTGTAGCGAATTCCCCTTCTTCAATATTTTGTCCATCTATGATGATCTTATTATTTTTTATCATCGTGTCTCCTCTTAGATGCATTTCCTGTTTCAAGATAGCCCTTCTCTTTTTACTGAAAAAATAATCGGATGAAGGAATTTCGTCTCTAGAAATAGGTTCGAGATCACTAACATATAGAACTCCCTCTTGGGGGTTTCCATAGGTAGACTGCAATGGGGTAAAAGAAGTAATAGCGCTTCCAATCTTCGTTGATACCGTTCCTCCTATTTTTTCGGGAAAATTCTCAGGGATTTCTGGAGATGTTTCCAACTCCTTTCCTTTCCCTGACTCTGATTTCTCGATTTGTAAAAATTTTGTTCTTAGTGGAGGCATTTCAGTCTCCTTCAAATTTTTCTTTGTATTTACTTTATCCTGTGAATCTGATTCAAAACCTGGGGGAGGTCCTTCCTACTCTGGAGGCGGGATCGTGTATTGACCTTGCAATATCTTTGGTAAACAACTTCGTCTATGGATTTGGAAGGTCATAAAACCAGTCTGTAAGCCAGGTGGTAATGCTCATACTCTATTTAACACTTCCTCATAATTTTTGACCTCTTTGAACATATCATCATAAGTGGACCTTTCGTGTTCATAAGCTTTCATACTGTAGTGTATCAGGTGTTTGTTCACTAGTTGATAAGGGTCATGCTTTTTGTGCTCAATATTTACCATTTTGATTTCTTCGAGTGCTTCTGCTTCCACCTTGGAATGACCCAAGTTTAGTAACGAAAATTTCCCGATATGCACAGGGAAGATTGGCCAGTATTTCTTTTGATCCACCTTTAGCTCTATTCCGATACCGCCTTTCACTATTTAGTGTGCTACCTCTATCAATATCAGTCTGTCTGGGAGAAATTTTGGAAGTGCATGAGGAGGGACTTATCACCCATAAACCATGATGTAGGAGGAACTTTCTTCGATGAACCAGTCGGCTATTGCCCTGAGGTTTTCTGAGACTATCTCATAGATGCGAGGAGGACCATAGCCATAAATCATTTTATGCATTGGTATTATTATGAAATGACAAATTTCGTAAAATGAATTTTTTGTGTTTTCTTCCCACAGGTCTGAATGATACTCGTGAATGGGTTGGGGGCAGGTTATGTTCCAATTCCAATTCATCAGAGGGAACGGAGTCAAAAAACAAATGGCGTCCATTATGTATGCCGACATGTAAAAGGCCACTAGTTGACCTTGGGCTTTTGCGGATTTGTAATTTGAAACCTCTTTGGCCAAGTTATCGAATAAAATATTTCTCCAGTTGAAACTATACCCTTCTGATGCCTCCTCTAAAAAGGGTACCCATTCTGCGGGAAAATGACAGGGATTATTTTTGCCAAAGAGTCTGTACAACATCATGGCTACATAAACCATGTATTCATTCAAAGATGTGGTGGCATAATTTCCGTGAGTGTCGGCCCTAAATTTTGATGGAAATCTCCACCATCCTTTGATTAAATCAGGATAAGTTTGGTCTGCCTCAATACACTCCTTCATTTGAAATTCAGCTGTAAACTCGACATTGTAAATATATTCCGGATTGGGTGAGAGTTTGTACATTACTTGGATATGTTCAGGTCTGAATGAGCTGATAATGACCGACTAATCATTTAGAATACTTCTCGTTGGAATATCAACCTTCTCTAGAGCCCAACTGATCATGTCATTGTATGCCACGAGCCGTGGGCATGCTGCAATCTTGTGAAGCTCGGATTCGGCTATGTCCCGAAGGTGACTCTTGGAATCATTTGGGGAATTTTTGATTTTGTAGTCCAGAATATCATAGATTTGTCTCCAGGATTTGATCAAATCGATAGCATGTGGTGTTGTGTCGGATATGATATTCGCCTATGGACTACAAATCTCAGTTGTATCTTCACTCTTTTTAGGTGCTTTATTTGGTGCCATGACTTTCGTATTAGAATGAAAACCTGTCACAGAAGAGAGGTGTATGAGTTTAGCTGAATGCATCTTACACCTAATAGCATGAACCAGGATAAGTTGCAAAACACAGACCTTTAATTCTCTTTTAACTCATTTAATGGTGAAGGTACTGACACAGCTGACAAGAACTTAATACCTTAAATGCAGTGAATATTTCTGAGATATCCATTACTGTCACATAAATCATCAGTTATCCGGTATTAATGTGGCCGTATTTCGGCAATACCAGATTCAAAATTCGAAAGATTTAATTCAACGGTACTGAAAATAAGAAAATACCTAAGAAGTTTAATTACCGTTAATCGTGTTTTTAAAACAGAGTTAGTTCTGTTTAAATGTTGATTATGGTTCGAGACTTTGTGTTTCAAGGTTTCGGGGATAGTGGATACATGAGGTATGTCATCGCTAAACCCCGATTCCCGAAATTGCAAAATCACGATGAGAATAGGTTAGGCCTTAACTTTCGTATTAGTAAATTAATTAATCAGGATTAAAAACTAACTTCCATTCTTTCAAGAAATCGGGGATCGGGATTTCGTGATTCAATATGTATGGAAAACATATGGTTTTGAGTAGACCTTAATCCGGAAAGGTTTAAATATTGTTAATCAACTCCTTTAGGTTTTAAATTACCGTGATTAAAAATAACTTTACAGAATGTGCGTCGGGACTTTTAAAACACTTTTGGATTTTTGCCTTTGATTATTTAAAGAATAAAGATTGTCAGGATTTCGGTACCGGGCTTTTGGAAATGATAGCGAGGGTTATGCTTTATGAAAATCTGAAACCCGAAAAAGGAAATTTTTAGTCTTAGAGATAAAAACTTTAAAAATTGTTTCAACATAGGCTCCAATTGGGGACCTCGTCTCCTTGTGGGACAAGGAGAATGAGTAGACTTAGTGCCTTTATTGGGTAAATGCAGTCAAAGGCTTCTTTCTGCAAAAATTGCTTAGGAAGGGGATACAGAGGGAAAAAAAGATTTTATCTTTATTTCTGAAAAGTTTTTCAAAACTCCCATGCGTTGTAAACTCAGTTGCAGCCCCATTAATGATCTTCTCCTTCTCGCTACTGAGTTTAGGTTTTCTTTAAGATGATCAAAACAATCCTAGGAAATTCAATAGATCTTGCGGCTTTTGGCTTGCATCAAAAAAAGTAAATTTCATGCTTTTAATCGGGGAGCCCTGTCTGAACTTGGGATGCAGATCCAGTTTCGAAAAGGCTGGTAACCATATTAGAGTGAAATTTACGTATGACAGCCTTACAGATACCTCAGATATTGCTTCACTACCAGCGAGCCTGTTCAGTACCCCGGTGAAGTTATCTGTCCCTTTTTACTGAATTTCCTTTCACCACTTCGAATCATAATTATGCATTTAAATGATGAGACGAGGGAAATCATTTATGAATTTCCTTTCATCATCTTCTTGGACTATATGGGGGCAATCAAATATGAATTTCCTTTCACCATCTGTCTTATATTTTACTTTTTGAACACGAAGTGGGGGCAATCAGTTGTACCAAGTATACCAGGGATGATACCTGTGTAAAATTTGCAGTGGAGGTCTGTCAACTTGCTTTGATTACCCTGGACCAACCTTCTCTTAACTTTCAAAGCACGTTAGCCCACAGGGAAAATGGGAAAGATTACTTCCAGGGGCCTTCCTTCGAGCAAGCCTCAATCCTTAGAAAACTGTTAAGAAACCTAGGAGAGACAGGATCAACCTACGCATAACATTGTTTAGTCGGAGAGTGAGGAGTTATGAGGACTGGATTACCTTTTAAGATCTGTTTTATAGCTTTCAAAGCTAAGACGTAATCTCTTCTCCCTCTATGGGAAACCCGAAAATATTCTTGGTTTTTTAAGAAGGAAAAACCGAGGGTAGAAATGGGCGACGGAGAAAGACCTGGAAATCAAAAAACAGGGGTCATGGATTAAACCCAACTCTTGGAACCCTTTCTCGAAGATGCTTTACTCGCTCTGCTTATTTTAATTACCTCTTATCTTTATCTAGGTGAAACTCTTAGGACCCAGAGTAAGAACTCGTTCTTTTAGTGACATATCACACTTATGAGACCATCACCGCACTTTAGAGACCTTCGTTTGAAAAATAGACTTCTCTGGAATTCGCACATTTGCCTTACCGTTTTCATTCTCTTTTGAAATAACGGAAAATCTTTTCTATCACCTATTTTCAGCGAATTTATCTTCCAATATATGGCCATCTATTTTCTCCTTTCGTTTGTTTGGGCTGCAATCCGGGATCCTGTAAGGGAACAATACGAAGAGTATCAGGGCTTTAAAAGAATTGAATGCATTGAAAATTTTGTATCCCTACTTATAGAAAAACATTGACCTATTTTATTTTTGACGAAAGTAGAGTTACCAAAGAAAATTATGAAATAAAAAGAAAACACAAACTGGTATATACAGTGGGAATTTTGGAAACCAATTATTTCATATAGTGTTTTAAATAATGCCTGTTGACAGGGGCGTTGAGGATTTTACCATCCAAATTCTCTAACAGAAACGAAAATTTTCATTTAGGAGTTGTAACCTCGAATGATCTGTACCAGATGTGATCGAATTTACCATGTTTTTTCGAGTCTTCCTTCCTAGCATCCCATTTTAAAACCAAATCTCCGGGGAGAAAATCTCTATCTTTGGCCTTACGATCGAATAGCGCTTTCATGTTGTCCTGGTATTTATGCAACCTTTCGTCCACTTCATCCCTATGTTGTTGGACTTCAATCAGCTAGTTTATTCTTCTTGTGACATGATTTGGTTCTTCTTTCTCATCTTGCCAAAGTTTAATTACGGGAAGTGCAAGATTTATAGGTATTACTACGTCAGTCCCGTACACCATTTGGAAAGGAGAAGTGTCGATAGACTTTTTCATGCCTATCCGATTTGCCCACAAAGCATATTTCAAATGCACATGCCAAGATTTCTTGTTTTTGCTCAACACTTTCTTAATTATATTGATTAGGCTCTTGTTTGAAGACTCGGTCAGCCCATTTCCCTGGGGGTAATATGTTGTCGAATGACTAAGCACAATATTGTACTTTTTCCAAAAACTGACCATGGCCATAGATTTAAAGGCCTGGGCATTATCTGTGACTATCTTTCGGGGGAAGCCAAATCTAGACAAAATGTTCTCTTCTAAGAAATCTGTTACCACCGAATCCGTAGCCCTTCTAGTTGGAATAGCCTCTACCCATTTGGTGAAGTAATATGTAGCAGTCAGGATCCATTTATGTTGAGTGCTAGAATGAGGATTAATTTCGCCTATGAAATCTAATCCCCATTTCTAAAAAGGGGCTTTTGTTTTGACCGGAACCAATGGCATCGCTGGGAGTTTATGTTTGCCTATGAACAATTGGCAAGGGTTGCAGGCTCGGACCTTGGCATTGACGTCTGAGAAACATTTGGGCCAATAATATTCTACCCTCAAGATCTTATAAGTCGTTTCCCTCCAGGTGTGATGTCCTCCACACACTCCTTTGTGAAATTGTCTTATGACCTTCTCTGTTTTTTATTCAACCAAACAAACCAATAGGAAGCCAAGTGGGTCCTTCCAATACAATTGTCTTTTGGATATACAGTACTTGACTGCATGCAGCTTCAACGTTCTGGCTTTAGATGGAGGTAAGTCACTCGGGCACTTCAAGGTCAACAGGTAGGACACTATGTCTTTGTACCAATCTGATGAATCAAACTTCTCCTCGATTTTGATTTCAGTTATTTGTTCATCGAGCTCATTCATGTCCGCACACTCTTCACCTCCCTGTAGGCCATTTATTCTGAGAGCTCTAAAATTTGATTCAGCTAAGATTTTAGCCAAACCTTGTCCCTTTACTAGTCTCGTTGATTTTATCTCCAGGTCGAATTCTTGAATTTTGGCAAGCCACCATCCTCTTTTTCCATCACTGTCGGAATGAACCAAAATGTGTTTTATGGAGCTAGTGGGTACGTACGCAATTACCTTGGAATGAAACATGTAGGTTCTGAAATACGTTAACACCTTCACCATAGAATATGCTTGTTTTCCCATTATATCATATCTGATTTCAGCGTCTCTAAGACTTTTGCTAAAAAAGGCTATCAGTTGCTCGAAACCTTCTTCATTTTTCTAGAGGAGTACCGCAACAAGTGTGTGCTCGGAGGCGAATTAGAAAATAAAAAAAATCCTTTAGATAATCAGGGCTTGCCAGTACGGGTGCCTCACTTATAACCTTCTTGATGCGTGCAAATGATGCTTTGGCTTCTGTTGTCCATTTCACTTCGTTGTTTTTCTTTAGCATATCTGTGATCAACTTCACAATTTCAGCAAAGTTTGGGATAAATCTCCTAAAAAAAACATTTTTCCTAAGAATAAATGAATCTCTTTTACATTCCTAGGGATATTTATTGTGTCTATAGCTTCAACTCTTTTAGGATCAATTTTAATTCCATCTCGAGACACAATATGGCCCAATAGTTTACCTTCTTGCATAGAAAAGTGATACTTTTGGGGGTTTAAAGACAAACCAAACCTGCGGCATTTCTCAAACGTCTGGTTGAGATGTATCAAATGATCTTCATTAGATTTAGAAAAAATGGTTAGATCGTCAAGATAGATAACCACAAATTTATCCCTTTCACCAATGAAAGCGATATCCATAGCACATTGGAAAGTAGCACCAGCATTCATTAAACCAAAAGGCATCTTGTCATACATAAATGTACCCCAAGGGGTGGTGAAGGTTGTTTTTTCTTTATCGTGTTCGTTGACAGCAATTTGATTGTACCCAGTAAACCCATCGATCATCGACATCCTATTTGCCCCAACTACTTTTTCTAAAATGTGATCCATTTTGGGTAGGGGGTAATTGTCTTTGATGGAGGACTTATTTATATTTCTAAAATCAACACACGGTCTAATTTCCCCATTTTTCTTTCTAACCGGGACCAAGTTTGCTACCCAATCGAAGTATCTCAGTGGTACAATTATTTTTGCATCTAGGAGCTTTTTGACTTCCCTTTCGACCACGGGCAATAAAATAGGATTGATTTGTCTGAGTTTTTGTCTAAAGGGTTTGACACCAGGCTTCAGGGGTATATTATGTTCAATCACAGTGGTGTCATAGGTTCTCAGCTCTTCATATAACCAAATGAAAACGTCCTTGTACTTTCTAAGCAACTTCGTGTATTTAATTTTGGTTTCTGGGGATAGATATTTGAATAGTTTCACCAATCGAGGGTTTTCTTTAGTACCTATGTCACAGTCCTCAACCTCTTCAGTTTGAGGTTGTAGAGTGGATCTTAAAGGGATATCATCTTGATTGAATAATATTTCCAAGGCAATCAGGCCCTTGGGGATCTGGTTATTTTTAAGAACGAGCATTCGGTGATTCGCGATTTTATCATGTAACTCTTGAGGATCCTCCCCTTCCTACATGATCCAAATAGGATCATTTTGGTTTTCTTGGTCAACGTGCATTTCGGAAAACTCCTCTATTGATTCTAAAAAATTTCAAAGTTGTTCATCATACTCAAAGACTTGCCAATGTTGTAGGTTATTCGGAATAGAAGGTTGGTGCCTCATTTGTATGTGGTACTTTTGTTTAAACGTGGTGGGAGGTGTGAAAGTTGAGGCTGCTTTGCCTAACGCATCATACCGTTGGTTTTCAGTTCCTAGAATGAAATGAACCTTGACAGAGGAGAAGAAATTGTCAATCAAATCCCAAACACAATTCCTGTAGGACCTCAACCTAGGATGTTTGGCCTGGTAATGTCGGTTTAGTTGTTTTAGGAGCTCGGCATCACCAAAGACTTCGAGGTTTTTTATTTTCATTCTCCTAGCGGCTTCTAACCCTAACACTAAGGCTTCATACTCACATACATTATTAGTGTGGTCCTCATTTCACTGTATTCTATAGGAAAAGGGAATTACGAATTGATTATCGATAGCCATAAGGAGTGCCCCAGCTCTATCTCCAAATTAGGATGAAGCACCGTCAAAAAACATCTTCCACACACCAAAGCTATATACATTTTTTTTAATTTTTTCTTTTTCTGTTTTTTCCTCTGTACAACTTTCGTCTATACCTACCTCAATATCATCATCAATGGATAAAATACAATTACCTAAATCTTGATCAACAATATATATAGGGTGGTTATATGGGTTATGTGGATCACTTACCGTAAATGCCAACCTAGTTTCTCTATATAGACGCATGTATTGTCCTCCAAAAACGGGAATCGTAGCATATGTCATGTCAAGCTAGAGAGATCCTCCAAGCTTGGCACCCCATGACCTAGATAACAACATACCATATTTTGGAGGGATATCGGTGACCACTACGTCCATACGAATGCTTTTTGCGGGTATGTGTGCCAGATTTACCACCAAGTCTTCAATCATGCCTATGCATTTGACTTTTCTTGAATCAAAAGAATACAAATCTCCATAAGGCCTAGTGATTTTGAGACCTAATTTATCCATAATGGATTTAGGCATCACATTGTGGGATGCTCCAGAATCTAGCATACAGTTATGGAGTAGGTGGTCGAACAAGGTTAACGTGATATAGAAGGGGGCAACAATGTCTTTCGCACCTTTGAAATGTGGACCAAAAACTATGTTCAGCTTGTCACCTTCTAAGTTGATGACGTTGTCTTGTCTTTCGTCTTCTGAAAAGCTAATCATCTTGGCAATTTGTTTTCTGTATATGGGATTTTTAGCCAGTTCAACAAGTGGGATAGGGATTTTGATTTTGTTTATTTCATTTTCCAGACTAAAATTTCCCAGGGCCTTGTCGCTCTCTATGTTTGGGGCCTCCATTCCTTTCTTTTCAACTTTTCTTTGTGGTGCGGATTTGGTTTCACTCACAGTGACCTGTGTTTTCACGGTGGGTATTCCTACTAACTTTGACTTGACAGGTTGCGTGTCAGCGGTGTGGGTTTTTGCAATCTGTTTCTCAGCAACCTTTGGAGTCGCTTCATCAATTTCGCCCCTAGGCAATATTTTTTTTTTGGGGGTGGTTGGAAGACTCTTGTTCCTAGGTCTTAAATTGTATTTCTGGTGTAGTTTGGCTATAATATCATCTGCGATACCCTCATAGGTCAAATCTTCAGAAGTACCGTTGTTAACATAGTCTTCTGCTCTAATTTATTTATTTAAGGACTTTTTGTAATCTTGTCTTGATAAATAGGGTGATTTACTATCATCGCCAATATTATTTATATCCTCATCTAACTCTTCAAAATCTTCTAGGTCTTCCTCTCCAATGAAGTTTTCACTTTTGAAGGGGGTTGGGATTTTTTTATCCTCATTCTTAATTGTTTTCTGTGGGGCCTGAGGATCAGGATTCCTTCTGAAATCCTTCCTAGGAATGATCCCTTTTTTATTTATCTAGTTCCATTTTTGAGATATTCTTTAACAGTTCTCTAATTACCTTAGCCATCTCGTCTATTTTATCTCCCGAGGATTTCCCCGATCCTAAGGATCCACCTTGTTCTTTGAATTTCCTACTTTCTTTGTTCCCGGTTTCTATTTTTTCTTTTAACTTCCCTGATGCCATCATGTTAGATTCGATTTCTAGGGCAACATCTTGCATTTTCGTGAGATCTGTTGATCTCCTTTCTCTGAATAATAGAGCGAAATCAGGATCAAAGGCTCCAGCAAAAGTCACCTTTGTTGCAGGTTGAGAAGGTTTGACCTCAACCAGGATTTTATTATACAACTTGTTAAACCTTTGCGTGAACTCGAGAACTGATTCTGAGCTTTTCTTTCTAAGGGATCCAAATTCAGCTAGGCAATAGAGGTGGTCTCTCCTTTCCCCCCATTGTCTGATAAAATTGTTTTCAAGTTCTTCGTAAGATCTTAGAGATCCCATTGCTAAGGCTCAGAACCAGGTCCTCACCTATCCTTCGAAAGTCTGAACAAGGAGTCTAGAATAGACATCTTCGTGTTCGATTCCAAGGATGTCGGAAAATTGGTCAAAGAAATTTATGTGTTCTTGAGCGGTTAAATCTCCTTCCCCTGTAAATTTTGGAAGCATTTTCATATAATTTTCAGGAAGGTCATGTAGGGGAACTAGGAGGACAAGGGGGGCATATCTGGTAGCTACCTTAACAAATATTCCAGGAAACAGTGCTTGGCCACCTACTGGTCCTCCTGGGGCATCGCCCCCAGCTGCTGCGCCTCCATGTGCAGCCATTGATGGATTTAAGGCTGAAGCTCGGAGTGTGTGAGGAGAAGGCTCACGGAAGTTTGGTGTATATACTTCAGGAAAAGAGAACGTATTGTTTGAAGGGGGAAGAGAGACGGATCTCTCAAGTGTTTCCTTAACTTTCAACTGTGTAAAATCAGGTTGACTGGCGACGTCTGCTTGTCGTCTGGGTAATTTATGGTGTTCTTTCAGCTAAAAGCCAGTTTACTTATCGCGGAGTCGCCAAGTGAAAAATGAAGGTAGCCTTGGAAGGTTTTTCTATCTTTGTTCACTATCAAAGAAAGAAAGTATCAATGTCATTCTTCCCAGGGAAAAGTTTCATTTCTTTGTTCCCCGACAATGGTGCCAAGAAAGATGTTGTTCATGATTTTATCTTTTGTTATGATATGAGATTCTTTCATGATTAAAGCCTCATATTTTTCGGCAACGTTACTTTTGTTATTATTTTACTATTCTCAAATTATTTCAAGTACAAGAAATGACCTCTACTGTTATTGTGTTATTATTTTGAGTTCCAAAACTCCTTTTCTATTTCATCCCTCAAAATTGAAGCAACAAATCTTTAAACATTTTATAATTCAATAAAAGTTTACTCCCCATGACTGTCCCAAATAATATATAGCCTAACATAGAACCTGGCCTTCAGGATCAAACTAGCATTGCTTTGAACTTATTTAATACTATCCTGCAAACAACAACTACCCGGGTCGAATTAGAATGCTCATGGGCAGTTATCGAGAGAGATATCAACATCCAAGAACAATGGGAAGCTAGACAGAGACAGTTGAGAAACCAACTCTGATTTACCCTTCGCAATTGATTCTTACCCCTTAATTCTCTTTATCTTTTCGGATGCCTTGATGGTATACTTTAGAGCCTTAAAGGAGAGAAAAACAAGATTTCTAATGAAGTATAAAATATAACCATCCAAATGACCTACAGGTCTTGAAACTGTTGATAGCAATCACAGAGGAAAAACTGTAAATGATTAGATAATCAAATAAATTCAAACTACAATAGAAATTTGAGTTAAACTATAGTTGATCATTCATTAGAAAGACATGGAAGGAAAGATGTTGAAAGATATTGAAAACAGAGTAAAGGAACACATAGCTTCAAGTTGACAGAATTCAGAATCTCTTCTGCATTATCTATATCACTGTAAATCGGAAAACTTATAATACAATTGACTCCCCAAAAAACCAAAATCCCTTTCTCAGTCTTGTGAAATTATATTTATACATGATCACCAAACTTCCGAAGACTAACGGTTATGATTAACTAACTTCCGAAGACTAACGGTTACATGAATGTGAAATATTGAACCGTTTATATTTCTATCTTTATCTTCTTTAATTAATTTCGATGATGAAATTTTCAAAATAATACTTTATTTCTTTGTTGATGAAACTCCTTCTTCTGTTTTGAGACAATCAATACATTTTCCCAGGAGCTGCACCAACACCCTAGGAGCCTCTGGAATATCTTTTGCCTCAAATAGGAAGAATTTTCTCTGTAGTCATGGTAGACGGTCTTCAACTATCTTTCCTGTAAACTCAATAGTTTGTAACTTTAAATTCGGCTTTACCATCCACCTGTTAATCTGTGTAACATCAATTACCTTTATCTATGAGATTTATATTTGAATTTCATCCAGATTCTCGAAATTTAATTGATGCCTTCCAATGTTGATTTGTCCCAATAACCCAGGACAGTTGTCTCTTCCAATGTTCAATGAAGCCTTATCTAGAAGATCGAAAATTGCTTGGCAATCATCGTTAACCTCTTTGGTTATTCTCTTGTTTTCGGCAAGGCTTGCCTCTCAAACCTTGAGTATTATATCCCCTTTGATTTTCTCTGAAACAGATAACTTTTCAGTCTTTCTGATCTCCTCTTTTGCTGAAAGAGTCACTACCTTTTGAAAAGTGGTTCTGGCTACTTTTGCTTCCCTCTCCTTTAAGAGGATATTGTCGAAGGATTTGATTGTATCTTGAAAGTAAGTCTGAATAATTTCTATCTTAGATATCAATCCCTATTTCTCTTTTTCTATTTTTGAATGTATTTCCAATGCCTTGGGTTGGAAAGTTTCCATCTCTACCACTTGATTTTGGATTGAACTCATCTTGTTCTGTAATTGTTTATTCATTTCTTCCTGATGTAGGACCTGTGCTTGACTGGCATGTATCTTCATGTTCGCTTCATTTAAGCTTGTTCTTAGTATTTGAATCTCCTATATGTCATTGGTTATGGCTCGTTCTATCCCTTTGTTTATTTCCAAAATGGTACTTATTTTACTCTCCCTTAATTGACTTTGTAGTTGGGCTATCATTTGGTCTTTCTATTGTAACCTAATCCTCAAATTGCTTACAGAGTGTAAATTTGCTAATGCGAAGGCTCCCATTGTGCCTGTTATTTCTGTAGCGAATTCCCCTTCTTCAAGATTTTGTCCATCTACGATGATCTTATTATTTTTTATCATCGTGTCTCCTCTTAGATGCATTTCATGTTTCAAGATAGCCCTTCTCTTTTTACTGAAAAAATAATCGAATGAAGGAATTTCGTCTCTAGAAATAGGTTTGAGATCACCAACATATAGAGCTCCCTCTTGGGGGTTTCCATAGGTAGACTACAATGGGGTCAAATATGTAATAGGGATTCCAAGCTTCGTCGTTACCGTTCCTCCTATTTTTTCGGGAAAATTCTCAGGGATTTCTGGAGATGTTTCCAACTCCTTTCCTTTCCCTGACTCTAAGTTCTTGATTTGTAGAACTTTTGTTCTTAGTGAAGGCATTTCAGTCTCCTTCCAATTTTCCTTTGTATTTACTTTATCCTGTGAATCTGATTCAAAACCTGGGGAGGTCCTTCCTGCTCTGGAGGGGGGATCGTGTATTGACCTTGCAATATATTTGGTAAACAACTTCGCCTATGGCTTTGGAAGCTCATAAAACCAGTCTGTAAGTCGGGTGGTAATGCTCGTACTCTATTTAATACTTCCTAATAAGTTTTGACCTCTTTAAACATATCATCATAAGCGGACCTTTCATGTTCATAAGCTTCCATACCGCAATGTATCAGGTTTTTGTTCACTAGTTGATAAGGGTCATGCTTTTTGTGCTCAATATTTACCATTTTGATTTCTTCGAGTGCTTCTGCTTCCACCTTTGAATGGACCAAGTTTAGTAATGAATTTTTTTGGATATGCACAGGGAAGATTAGCCAGGATTTATTTTGAGTTTCCTTTAGCTCTATTCCGATACCGCCTTACACTATTTGGTGTGCTACCTCTCTCAATACCAGTCTATCTAGGAGAAATTTTGGAAGTGCATGAGGAGGGACTGAGCACCCATAAACCCTGATGTAGGAAAAACTTTCTTCGATAAACCAGTCGGCTATTTCCCTGAGGTTTTCTGAGACTATCTCAGAGATGTGAGGAGGATCACAACCATAAATAATTTTATGCATTAGTATTATTACAAAATGACAAATTTCGTAAAATGAAATTTTGCGTTTTCTTCCCACAGCTCTGAATGATACTCGTGAATGGGTTGGGGGCAGGTTATGTTCTAATTCCAATTCATTAGAGGGAATGGAGTCAAAAAACAAATGGTGTCCATTATGTATGTCGACATGTAAAAGGCCACTGGTTGACCTTGGGCTTTTCCGTATTTGTAATTTGAAACCTCTTTGGCCAAGTTATTGGATAAAATCTTGCTCTAGTTGAAACTATACCCTTTTGATGCCTCCTCTAAAAAGGGTACCCATTCTGTGGGAAAATAACAGGGATTCTTTTTGCCAAAGAGTCTGCACAACATCATGGCTACATAAACCATGTATTCATTCAAAGATGCGGTGGAATAATTTTCGTGAGTGTCGGCCCTAAATTTTGATGGACATATCCACCATCCTTTGATTAAATCGGGATAAGTTAGGTCTGCCTCAGTACACTCCTTCCTTTGAAATTTAGCTATAAACTCGGCATTGTAAATATATTTAGGATTGGGTGAGAGTTTGTACATTACTTGGATATGTTCAGGTCTAAATGAGTCAATAACGACCGACTGGTCGTTTAGAATACTTCTCGTCAGAATATCATCCTTCTCTAGAGCTCAACTGATCATGTTGTTGTATGCCATGAGCCGTGGGCGTGCTGCAATCTTGTGAAGCTCGGATTCAGCTATGTCTCGGCATTGTAAATATATTTAGGATTGGGTGAGAGTTTGTACATTACTTGGATATGTTTAGGTCTGAATGAGCCGATAACGACCGACTGATCATTTAGAATACTTCTCATTAGAATATCAACCTTTTCTAGAGCCCAACTGATCATGTCGTTGTACGCCATGAGCCGTGGGCGTGTTGCAATCTTGTGAAGCTCGGATTTGACTATGTCTCAAAGGTGACTCTCAGAATCATTTGGGGAATTTTTGATTTCATAGTCCAGAATTTCATAGATTTGTCTCCAGGATTTGATCAACTCGACAGCATGTGGTGTTGTGTCGGATATGATATCTGCCTCTGGACTGCAAATCTCAGTTGTATCTTCACTCTTTTTAGGTTCTTTCTTTGGTGCCATGACTTTCGTATCAGAATGAAAACCTATCATAGAAGAGAGGTGTACGAGTTTAGTTGAATGCATCTTACACCTAATATCATGAAATAGGATAAGTTGCGAAACACAAACCTTTAATTCTCTTTTAACTCATTTAATGGTGAAGTTACTGACGCAGCTGACAAGAACTTAATACCTTAAATGTAGTGAATATTTTTGAGATACGCATTACCGTCACATAAATCATCAGTTATCCGTTATTAATGTGGCTGTATTTCGGCAATTCCAAATTCAAAATTCGAAAGATTTCATTCAACGGTACCAAAAATAAGAAAATACCTAAGAAGTTTAATTACCGCTAATCATGTTTTTAAAACAGAGTTAGTTCAGTTTAAACGTTGATTATGGTTCGAGACTTCATGTTTCGGGGTTTTGGGGATCGTGGATACATGAGGTATGTCATTGCTAAACCTCGATTCTCAAAATTGAGAAATCACGATGAGATTAGGTTAGGCCTTAACTTTCGTATTAGTAAATTAATTAATCAGGATTAAAAACTAACTTCCATTCTTTCGGGAAATCGGGGATCGAGATTTCGTGATTCAATATGTATGGAAAACATATGATTTTGAGTAAACCTGAATCCTGAAAGGTTTCAATATTGCTAATCAACTCTTTTAGCGTTTAAATTACCGTGATTAAAATTAAATTTACAAAATGCGCGTCGGGACTTTTAAAACACTTTTGGTTTTTTTCCTTTGATTATTTAAAGACTAAAGCTTGTCGGGATTTCAGTACCGTGCTTTTGGAAATGATAGCGAGGGTTATGCTTTATGAAAAGACAAAACCCAAAAAAGGAAAGTTTTAGTCTTAGAGATAAAAACTTTAAAAAATGTTTCAACATCAGCTCCAATTGGGGACCTCGTCTCCTTGTGGGATGAGGAGAACAAGTAGACTTAGTGCCTTTATTGGGTAAATGGAGTCAAAGGCTTCTTTCTGTGGAACTTGCTTAGGAAGGGGATACAGAGGGAAAAAGAGATTTTGTCTTTACTTCTGAAAAGCTTTTTAAAACTCCCATGCGTTGTAAACTCAGTTGCAGCCCCATTCATGATCTTCTCCTTCTCGCTACTGAATTTAGGTCTGCTTTAAGATGATCAAAACAATCCTAGGAAATTCAACAGATCTTGTGGCTTTTGCCTTGCATCAAACGAAGTAAATTTCATGCTTTTAATCGGGGAGCCCTATCTGAACTTGGGATGAAGATCCGGTTTCGAAAAGGCTGGTAACCAGAGTAGAGTGAAATTTACGTATGACAACCTTACAGATACCTCAGATATTGCTTCACTACCAGTGAGCCTGTTCAGTACCCAAGTGAAGTTATCTGTCCCTTTTTACTTAATTTCCTTTCACCACTTCGAATCATACTTATGCATTTAAATGCTGAGATGAGGGAAATCATTTATGAATTTCCTTCCATCGTCTTCTTGGACTAGATAGGGGCAATCAAATATGAATTTCCTTTCACCATCCATCTTATATTTTACTTTTTGAACACGAAGTGGGGGCAATCAGTTGTACCAAGTATACCAGGGATGATACCTGTATAAAATTTGCAGTGGAGGTCTGTCAACTTGCTTTGATTACCCCAAACCAACCTTCTCTTAACTTTCAGAGCACCTTAGCCCGTAGGGAAAATGGGAAACATTACATCCAGGGGCCTTCCTTCGAGCAAGCCTCAATCCTTAGAAAATTGTTAAGAAACCTAGGAGAGTCAAGATCAGCCTACGCATAACTTTCTTTAGTCGGAGAGTGAGGAGTTATGAGAACTGGCTTACCTTTTAAGATCTGTTTTCCAGGTTCCAAAGCTAAGACGTAATCGCTTCTCCCTCTGTGGGAATCCCGGAAAGATGCTTGGTTTTTTAAGAAGGAAAAACCGAGGGTAGAAAGGGGCGATGGAGAAAGACCTGGAAATTGAAAAACAGGGGTCATGGATTACACCCAACTCTTGGAACCCTTTCTCGGAGATGCTTTACACTCTCTGCTTATTTTAATTACCTCTTATCTTTATCTAGGTGAAACTCTTAGGACCCAGAGTAAGAACTAGTTCTTTTAGTGACATATCACACTTACGAGACCATCACCGCACTTTAGGGACCTTCATTTGAAAAATAGACTTCTCTGGAATTCGCACATTTGCCTTACCATTTTTGTTCTCTTTTGAAATAACAGAAAATCTTTTCTATCACCTGTTTTTGGCGAATTTATCTTCCAATATATGGTTGTCTGTTTATTCCTTTCGCTTGTTTGGGCTGCAATCTGAAGGGAACAATAGGAAGAGTATCAGGTCTTTAAAAGAATTGAATGCATTGAAAATTTTGTACCCCTACTTCTAGAAAAACATTGACCTATTTTATTTTTGACGAAAGTAGATTTACCAATTAAAATTATGAAATAAAAAAGAAAATGCAAACCGGTATATACAGTGGGAATTTTGGAAACCAATTATTTCATATAGTGTTTTAAATAATGCCCGTTGACAGGGGCGCTGAGGATTTTACCGTCCAAATTCTCTAACAGAAACGAATTTTTTCCTTCAGAAGTTGTAACCTTGAATGGTTCGTACCAGATGTGATTGAATTTACCATGTTTTGTTGAGTCTTCCTTCCTAGCATTCCATTTTAAAACCAAATCTCTGGGGAGAAAATCTCTATCTTTGGCCTTACGATCGAATAGCGCTTTCATGTTGTCCTGGTATTTCTGCAACCTTTCGTCCACTTCGGCCCTATACTGTTGGACTTCAATTAGCTAGTTTATTCTTCTTGTGACATGATTTGATTCTTCTTTCTCATCTTGCCAAAGTTTCATTATGGGAAGCGCTAGATTTATAGGTAATACTACGTCGGTCCCATACACCATTTGGAAAGGAGAAGTGTCGATAGAATTTTTCGTGCCTATCCGATTTGCCCACAAAGTGTATTTCAAATGCACATGCCAAGATTTCTTGTTTTCGCTCAACACATTCTTAATTATATTGATTAGGTTCTTGTTTGAAGACTCGCCCAGCCCATTTCCCTAGGGGTAATATGTCATGGAATTACCAAGCACGATATTGTACTTTTGGAAAAAACTGACCATAGCCATAAATTTAAAGGCCTGGGCGTTATCTATGACTATCTTTCGAGGGCAGCCGAATCTAGACAAAATGTTCTCTTCTAAGAAATCTATTACCACCGAATCCGTAGCCCTTCTAGTTGGAATAGCCTCCACCCATTTGGTGAAGTAATATGTAGCAGTCAAGATCCATTTATGTTGAGTTCTAGAATGAGGATTAATTTCGCCTATAAAATATAATCCCCATTGCTGAAAAGGGGCTTCCGTTTTGACCGGAACCAACGGCATCGCTAGGAGTTTATGCTTGCCTGTGAACAATTGGCAAGGGTTGCAGGCTCGGACCTTGGCGTTGACGTCTGAGAAATGTTTGGGCCAATAATATCCTGCCCTCAGGATCTTATAAGTCATTTCCCTCTAGGAGTGATGTCCTCCACACACTCCTTCGGGAAATTGGCTTATGACCTTCTTTGTTTATGATTCAACCAAACAAACCAACAAGAATCCAAGTGGGTCCTTCCAATACAATTTTCTTTCGGATATACAGTACTTGACCGCATGCATCTTCAACGTTTTGGATTTAGATGGGGGTAAGTCACTCGGGCACTTCAAGGTCAACAGGTAGGACACTATGTCTTTGTACCAATCTGATGAAGAAAACTTCTCTTCGATTCTGATTTCAGTTATTCGTTCATCAAGCTCGTTCAGGTCCACACACTCTTCACCTCCCTGTAGGCCATTTATTCCGAGAGCTCTGAAATTTGATTCAGCTAAGAGTTTAGCCAAACCTTGTCCCTTTACTAGTCTTGTTTATTTTATCTCCAGGTCGAATTCTTGAATTTTGGCAAGCCACCATCCTCTTTTGCCATCACTGTCGGACTGAACCAAAATTTCTTTTGCGGAGCTGGTGGGTACGTATGTAATTACCTTGGAATGCAACATGTAGGTTCTGAAAGCCTTTAATGCCTTCACCATAGCATATGCTTGTTTTTCCATTATATCATATCTGAGTTCAGTGTCTCTAAGACTTTTTCTAAAAAAGGCTATCGGTTGCTCGAAACCTTCTTTATTTTTCTCGAGGAGTACCGCGGCAAGTGTGTGTTCGGAGGCGAATAAGAAAATAAGAAAATCCTTTAGATAATCATGGCTTACCAGTACAGGTGCCTCGCTCATAACCTTCTTGATGCGTGCAAACGATGCTTTGGCTTCTATTTTCCATTTCACTTCGTTGTTTTTCTTTAGCATATATGTGATCAACTTCACGATTTCAGCAAAGTTTGGGATAAATCTCCTCAAAAAATTTATTTTTCCTAAAAATGACTGAATCTCTTTTACATTCCTAGGGATATTTATTGTGTCTATAGCTTCAACTCTTTTAGGATCAATTTTAATTCCATCTCAAGACACAATATGGCCCAAGAGTCTACCTTCTTGCATAGCAAAGTGAGACTTTTTGGGGTTTAAAGACAAACCAAACCTGCGACATTTCTCAAACGTCTGCTTGAGATGTATCAGATAACTTCATCATATTTAGAAAAAATGGACAGATCATCAATATAGATAACCCCAAATATTTCCCTTTCGCCAATGAAAGCGATATCCATAGCACGTTCTAAAGTAGCACCTGCATTCATTAAACCAAAAGGCATCTTGTCATACATAAATGTACCCCAAGGGGTGCTGGAGGTTTTTTTTTCTTTATCGTGTTCGTTGACGGCAATTTGATTGTACCCGGAAAACCCGTCGATCATCGACATCCTATTTTCCCCAACTACTTTTTCTAAAATGTGATCCATTTTGGGTAGGGGGTAATTGTCTTTGAGGGAGGACTTATTTATATTTCTAAAATCAACACACAGTCTAATTTCCCCGTTTTTCTTTCTAACCGGGACCAGGTTTGCTACCCAATCGGAGTATCTCAGTGGTACGATTATTTTTTCATCCAGGAGCTTTTTGACTTCCTTTCGACCACGGGAAATAAAATAGGATTGATTTGTCTGAGTTTTTGTCTAAAGGGTTTGACACCAGGATTCAAGGGTATGTTATGTTCAATCACAGTGGTGTCATAGGTTCTCAGCTCTTCATATGACCAAGCGAAAATGTCCTTGTACTTTCTAAGCAACTCCGCGTATTTACTTTTGGTGTCTGGGGACAGATATTTGGATAGTTTCACCAACTGAGGGTTTTCTTTAGTACCTATGTCACAGTCCTCAACCTCTTCAGGTTGAGGCTATAGAGTGGATCTTAAAGGGATATGATATTGATTGAATAATATTTTCAAGGGAATCAGGCCCTTGGGGGTCTCGTTATTTTTAAGAACGAGCATTCGGTGATTCACAATTTTATCATGGAACTCTTGAGGATCCTCCCCTTTCTGCATGATCCAAATAGGATCATTTTGGTTTTCTTGGTCAGCATGCATTTCGGAAAACTCGTCTATTGATTCTAAAAATTTGCGAAGTTGTTCATCATCCTCAAAGACTTTCCAATGTTGTATGTTATTCGGTATAGAAGGTCGGTGACTCATTTGTATGTGGTACTTTGGTTTAAACGCGAAGGGAGGTGTGAATGTTAAGGTTTCTTTGGCTAACGCATCAGCCTGTTGGTTTTCAATTCTTGGAATGAAATGAACCTTGACAGAGGAGAATAAATTTTTGGTCAGATCCCAAATGAAATTTTGGTAGGACCTCAACCTAGGATGTTTGTCTTGGTACTGTCAGTTTACCTTTTTTAGGATTAGCTCGGCGTCACCAAAGACTTTGAGGTTTTTTATTTTCATTCTCCTAGCGGCTTCTAACCCTAACACTAAGGATTCATACTTGCATACATTATTAGTGTGGTCCTCATTCCACTCTAGTCTGTAGGAAAAGAGAATTATGAATTGCTTATCGGGAGCCACAAGGAGTGCCCCAACTCTAGCTCCAAAGTAGGATGAAGCACTGTCAAAAAACATCTTCCACACACTAGAGCTATATACATTTTTTTTAATTTTTAATTTTTCTGTTTTTTCTTTTGTACAACTTTCGTCTATACCTGCCTCAATATCATCATCAATGGATAAAATACAATTGCCTAAATCTTAATCAGCAATATATACAGGGTGGTTATTTGGGTTATGTGGATCACCTACCGTGAATGCCAACCTAGTTTCTCTGTATAGACGCATGTATTGTCCTCCAAAAACTAGAATCGTAGCATATGTCATGTCAAGCTGGAGAGATCATCTAAGCATGGCACTCCATGACCTAGATAACAGCATACCATATTTCGGAGGGATATCGACGACCACTACGTCCATAAGAATGTTTTTTGCGGGTGTTTGTGCCAGATTTACCACCAAGTCTTTAATCATGCCTATGCATTTGACTTTTCTTGAATCAAATGAATATAAATCTCCATAAGGCCTAGTGATTTTGAGACCTAATTTATCCATAATGGATTTAGGCATCACATTGTGGGATGCTCCAGAATCTAGCATGTATTTATGGAGTAGGTGGTCGAACAAGGTTAACGTGATATAGAAGGGGGCAACAGTGTCTTTCGCACCTTCGAAATGTGGACCAAAAACTATGTTCAACTTGTCATATTCTAAGTTGATGACGTTGGCTTGGCTTTCGTCTTTTGAAAAGCTAATCATCTTGGCAATTTGTTTTCTGTATATGGGATTTTTAGCCAATTCAACAAGTGGGATAGGAATTTTGATTTTGTTTATTTCATTTTCCAGACTAAAATTTCCCAGGGCCTTGTTGCTCTCTATGTTTGGGGCCTCCATTCCTTTCTTTTCAGCTTTTCTTTGTGGTGCAGATTTGGTTTCACTCACAGGGACCTATGTTTTCGCGGCGGTTGTTCCTACTGACTTTGACTTGACAAGTTGCGTGTCAGTGGTGTGGGTTTTTGTAGTTTGTTTCTCAACAACCTTTGGAGTCGCTTCATCAATTCCTCCCCTAGGCAAGATTTTTTTTGTTGGGGCGGTTGGAAGACTCTTGTTCCTAGGTCTTAAATTGTATTTTTCGTGTAGTTCAGCTATAATATCATCTGTGATACCCTGATAGGTCAAATCTTCAAAAGTACTGTTGCTAACATCGTCTTTCGATCTAATTTCTTTATTTAAGGATTTTTCATAATATTGTCTTGATAAATAGGGTGATTTACTATCGTCGCCAAGATTAGTTATATCCTCATCTACCTCTTCAAAATATTCTAGGTCTTCCTCTCCAATGAAGTTTTCACTTTTGAAGGGGGTTGGGATTTTTTAATCCTCATTCTTAATTGTTTTATGTGGGGCCTGAGGATCATGATTCCTTCTGAAATCCTTCCTAGGAAAATGATCCCTTTTTTATTTATCTAGTTCCATTTTTGAGATCTTCTTTGACAATTCTCTAACTACCTTAGCCATCTCATCTATTTTATCTCTCGAGGATTTCCCCGATCCTGAGGATCCACCTTGTTCTTTGAATTTCCTACTTTCTTTGTTTCCGATTTCTATTTTTTCTTTTAACTTCCCTGATGCCATCATGTTTGATTCGATTTCTAGGGCATCATCTTTCATTTTCATGAGATCTGTTGATCTCCTTTCTCTCAAAAATAGAGCGAAATCAGGATCAAAGGATCCAGTGAAAGTCACCTTTGTTGCAGGTTCAGAAGGTTTGACCTCGACCGAGATTTTATTATACAACTTGTTAAACCTTTGCGTGAACTCGAGAACTGATTCTGAGTTTTTATTTGTAAGGGCTCCAAATTCAGTTAGGTAATAGAGGTGGTCTCTCCTTTCCCCCCATTATATGATAAAAGCGTTTTCAATTTATTCATAATATCTTAGAGATCCTGTTACTAAGGCTCGGAACCAGGTCCTCACCTGTCCTTCAAAAGTTTGAACGAGGAGTCTAGAATAGACATCTTCGTGTTCGATTCCAAGGACGTCGGCAAATTGGTCAAAGAAATTTATGTGTTCTTGAGCGGTTAAATCTCCTTCCCCTATAAATTTGGGAAGGATTTTCATATAATTTTCGGGAAGGTGATGTAGGGGAATTGGGAGGAAAAGGGGGGCATATCTGGCAGCTACCTTAGCAAAGATTCCAGGAAGCGGTGCTTAGTCGCCCGCTAGTCCTCCTGGGGCACCGCCCCTAGCTCCTACGCCTCTGTGTGCAGCCATTGATGGATTTAAGGCTGAAGCTCGGAGTGTGTGAGGAGAAGGCTCATGAAATTTTGGGGTATATACTTCAGGAAAAGATAACGTATTGTTTAAAGGGGGAAGAGAGATGGATCTCTCAAGTGTTTCCTTAACTTTCAACTGTGTAAAATCAAGCTGAAAAATAGTATGTATGGGTGAAATTATTTGTCTAAGGGATCTTCATGATTTTAAAATCTTTTCAGGATCAGAGACTGGCGAGGTCTGCTTGTCATCCGGATTCTTTCTGGTGTTCTTTCGGCTAAAATCTAGTTTACTTATCGTGGAGTTGCCAAGTGAAAAATGAAGGTAGCCTTAGAAGGTTTTTCTATCTTTGTTCACTATCAAAGAAAGAAAGTGTCAATGTCGTTCTTCCCAAGGAAAAGTTTTGTTTCTTCGGTCCCCGACAATGGCGCCAAGAAAGATGTTGTTCCTGAGTTTATACTTTAAGGCTCTAAAGTATACTTTCAAGGCATCCGAAAAGATAAAGAGAATTAAGGGGTAAGAATCAATTGTGAAGGGTAAATTAGGGTTGGTTTCTCAACTGTCTCTATCTAGCTTCCCATTGTTCTTGGATGCTGATATCTCTCTCGATAACTGCCCATGAGCGTTCTAATTCGACCCAGGTAGTTGTTGTTTGTAGGATAGTATTAAATAAGTTCAAAGCAATGCTAGTTTGATCCTGAAGGCCAGGTTCTATGTTAGGCTGTCTATTATTCGGGACAGTCATGGGGAGTAAAATTTTATTGAATTATAAAATGTTTAAATATTTGTTGCTTCAGTTTTGAGGGATGAAATAGAAAAGGAGTTTTGGAACTCAAAATATTAACAGAATAACAGTAGAGGTTGTTTCCTGTACTTGAAATAGTTTGAGAATAGTAAAATAATAACAAAAGTAACGCTGCCGAAAAATATGAGGCTTTAATCATGAAATAATCTCATATAATAACAAAAGAAGGAGAGAAAAACGAGATTTCTAATGAAGTATAAAATATAACCATCCAAATGACCTACAAGTCTTGAAACTGCTGATAGCAATCACAGAAGAAAAATTATAAATGATTAGATAATCAAATAAATTCAAACTACAATAGAAATTTGAGATAAACTATAGCTGATCATTCATTAGAAAGACATGGAAAGAAAGATGTTGAAAGATATTGAAAATAGAGTAAAGGAACACATAGCTTCAAGTTGACAGAATTCGAAATCTCTTCTACATTATCTATATCACTGTAAATCGGAAAGCTTCTAATACAATTGACTCCCCAAAAAACCAAGATCCCTTTCTAAGTCTTGGGAAATAATATTTATACATGATCACCAAAACAAAACAAAAAATTATGTTGGTGATTAACTAACTTTCGAAGACTAACGGTTACATGAATGTGAAATACTAAACCGTTTATATTTCTATCTGTATCTTCTTTGATAAATTTCGATGATGAAATTTTCAAAATAATACTTTATTTCTTTGTTGATGAAACTCCTTCTTCTTTTTTGAGACAATCATTACATTTTCACAGGAGCTGCACCAACACCCTAGGAGCCTCTGGAATATCTTTCGCCTCAAATAGGAAGAATTTTCTTTGTAGTCGTGGTAGACGGTCCTCAACTATATTTCTTGTAAACTCAATAGTTTGTAACTTTAAATTCGGCTTTACCATCCACCTGTTAATCTGTGTAACATCAATTACTTTTATCTATGAGATTTCTGTTTGAATTTCATCCAAATTCTCCTTGGAATTTAATTGATGCCTTCCAATGTTGATTTGTCCCAATAACCCAGGACAATTGTCTCTTCCAATGTTGAACGAAGCCTTATCTAGAAGATCAAAAATTGTTTGGAAAACATCATTAACCTCTTTGGTTATTCTCTTGTTTTCAGCAAGGCTTGCCTCCCAAACCTTGAGTATTATATCCCCTTTCATATCCTCTCAAACATATAACTTTTGAGTCTTTCTGACCTCCTCATTTGTTGAAAGAGTCACTGCCTTTTGAAAAATGGTTCTGGCTACTTTTGCTTCCCTCTCCTTTAAGAGGATATTGTCAAAGGATTTGCTTGTCTCTTGAAAGTAAGTCTGAATAATTTCTATCTTAGAGATCAATCCATGTTGCTCTTTTTTCTATTTTTGCATGTATTTCCAATGCCTGGGCTTGGAAAGTTTCCATCTCTACCACTTGATTTTGGATTGAACTCATCTTGTTCTGTAATTGTTTATTCTTTTCTTCCCAATGTAGGACCTATGGTTGGTTGGCCTGTATCTTCATGTTCACTTCATTTAAGCTTGTTCTTAGTATTTGAATCTCATGTATGTCATTGGTTCTAGCTTGTTCTAGCCCTTTGTTTATTTCCAGACTGATACTTCTTTTAGTCTCCCTTAATTGAGTTTGTAGCTGGGTTATCATTTGGTCTTTCTGTTGTAACCTAATCCTCAAATTGCTTACAAAGTGTAAATGTGTTCATGTGAAGGATCCCATTGTGCCTGCTATTTCTATAGCGAATTCCCCTTCTTCAAGATTTTTTCCATCTACAATGATCTTATGCTTTTTTATCATCGTGTCTCCTCTTAGATGCATTTCCTGTTTCAAGATAGCCCTTCTCTTTTTACTGAAAAAATAATCGGATGAAGGAATTTTGTCTCTAGAAATAGGTTCGATATCACTAACATATAGAGCTCCCTCTTGGGGGTTTCCATAGGTAGACTGCAATGGGGTCAAAGAAGTAATAGGGATTCCAAGATTCATCGATACCGTTCCTCCTATTTTTTCGGGAAAATTCTCAGGGATTTCTGGAGATGTTTCCAACTCCTTTCCTTTCCCTGACTCTGAGTTCTCGATTTGTAGAACTTCTGTTCTTATTGAAGGCATTTCAGTCTCCTTCAAATTCTCCTTTGTATTTACTTTATCCTGTCAATCTGATTCAAAACATGGGGGAGGTCCTTCCTTCTCTAGAGGGGGGATCGTGTATTGACCTTGCAATATCTTCGGTAAAAAACTTTTCCTATGGCTTTGGAAGGTCATAAAACCAGTCTGTAAGTCGGGTGGTAATGCCCGTACTCTATTTAATACTTCCTCATAAGTTTAAACTCTTTGAACATATCATCATAAGCGGACCTTTCGTGTTCATAATATTTCATACCACATTGTATCAGGTGTTTGTTCACTAGTTGATAAGGGTCATGCTTTTTGTGCTCAATATTTACCATTTTGATTTCTTCGAGCGCTTCTGCTTCCACCTTGGAATGTCCTAAGTTTAGTAATGAAAATTTCCGGATATGCACAGGGAAGATTGGCCAGGATTTCTTTTGAGTCTCCTTTAGCTCTATTCTGATACCGCCTTTCACTATTTGGTGTGCTACCTCTCTCAATACCAGTCTGTCTGGGAGAAATTTTGGAAGTGCATGAGGAGGGACTGAGCACCCATAAACCCTGATGTAGGAGAAACTTTCTTCGATGAACCAGTCAGCTATTGCCATGAGGTTTTTTTAGACTATCTCAGAGATGCGAGGAGGATCACAGCCATAAAGCATTTTATGCATTGGTATTATTATGAAATGACAAATTTCGTAAAATGAATTTTTTGCGTTTTCTTCCCATAGCTATGAATGATACTCGTGAATGGGTTGGGGGTAGGTTATGTTCCAATTCCAATTCATCAGAGGGAACGGAGTCAAAAAAAAAATGGCGTCCATTATGTATGCCGACATGTAAAAGGCCACCGGTTGACCTTGGGCTTTTGCGGATTTGTAATTTGAAACCTCTTTGGCCAAGTTGTCGGATACAATCTTGCTCCAGTTGAAACTATACCCTTCTGATGCCTCCTCTAAAAAGGGTACCCATTTTGCGGGAAAATGACAGGGATTCTTTTTGCCAAAGAGTCTGCACAACATCATGGCTACATAAACCATGTATCATTCAAAGATACGGTGGCATGATTTCTATGAGTGTCGGCCCTAAATTTTGATGGACATCTCCACCATCCTTTGATTAAATAAAGATAAGTTAGGTATGCCTCAGTACACTCCTTCCTTTGAAATTAAGCTATAAACGCGGCATTGTAAATATATTTAGGATTGGGTGAGAGTTTGTACATTACTTGTATATATTCAGGTCTGAATGAGTCGATAACGACCGACTGATCGTTTAGAATACTTCTCGTTGGAATATCAACCTTCTCTAGAGCCCAACTGATCATGTCGTTGTATGCCACAAGCCGTGGGCGTGCTGCAATCTTGTGAAGCTCAGATTCGGCTATGTCCCGAAGGTGATTCTCAAAATCATTTGGGGAATTTTCGATTTCATAGTCCAGAATTTCATAGATTTGTCTCCAGGATTTGATCGAGTCGATAGCATGTGGTGTTGTGTCGGATATGATATATGTCTCTGGACTGCAAATCTCAGTTGTATATTCACTCTTTTTAGGTGCTTTCTTTGGTTCCGAGACTTTCGTATCAGAATGAAAACCTGTCACAGAAGAGAGGTGTATGAGTTTAGTTGAATGCATATTACACCCGATAGCATGAACTAGGATAAGTTTTGAAACACAGACCTTTAATTCTCTTCTAACTCATTTAATGGTGAAGGTACTGATGCAGCTGACAAGAACTTAATACCTTAAATGCAGTGAATATTTCTGAGATACGCATTAGTGTCACATAAATCATCAGTTATCCATTATTAATGTGGTCGTATTTTGACAATCCCAGATTCAAAATTCGAAAGATTTCATTCAACGGTACTGAAAATAAGAAAATACCTAAGAATTTTAATTACCATTAATCGTTTTTTTAAAACAGAGTTAGTTTAGTTTAAACGTTGATTATGGTTCGAGACTTCGCATTTCGAGGTTTAAGGGATCGTGGATACATGAGGTATGTCATCGCTAAACCCCGATTCTCGAAATTGCGAAATCACGATGAGATTAGGTTAGGCCTTAACTTTTGTATTAGTAAATTAATTAATCAGGATTAAAAACTAACTTCCATTCTTTCGGGAAATCGGGGATCGGGATTTCATGATTCAATATGTATGGAAAACATATGGTTTTGAGTAGACCCGAATCCTGAAAGGTTTAAATATTGTTAATTAATATTGACCTTTATTACATGGAAATATAGTATTCTACCTACGTGAGGGGTTAGGTCCCTAAAATGTTCTCCCCCTTAAAAATAGCCTTGTCCTTAAGGATTGATATGGGGAAATTGTCACAGAATGGTAGTTGGTTCCCAAGTGGCATCTATTGGAGTTGTATCTTTCCACTGGACTAACACTTCCTTGATGGTTCATTGATGCAGACGAAGCTCACGCTGGTCCAAAACTACATGTGGTTGTAGCCAAATGGAGCCTTCTTCGTCCAACAAGAAAAGGATGGTTTGAGTTTGGAACTTAGTTCTAATCACCTTCTTTAAGCAGGAAACATGAAAAATGGGATGGAGCTTAGAATGACTGGGAAAATATAACTGATAGGCCACCTGTCCCACATGCTTGAGAATGGTATAAGGACCATAAAATTTGGGCGCCAGATTCTTACAATTGTCATCCTTGAGGGAATTTTTCTTGTAAGGTTGCAGTCAAAGAAACACACGATCCCCTTCTGCAAATTGACGTTCATAGAAACCTTGATCTTCTTTTTGCTTCATGCAATTATCGGCCATGACCAAATTCTCTTTGAGGGTACGGAGAATAGCCTCTCAAACTGTAAGAATTTGGTCAACCGCCCGGGCCTTCAAGACACCTGGAAAATGTGAGAAAACTGAAGGTGGATTTTGTCCATATACCGCTTCAAAATGAGTCATGCGGGTAGTTGTATGGTATGAAGTGTTGTACCACCATTCAGTTAGTGGTAACCATTGAGCCCACTAATTTTTCCTTTTCGATGAAAAACACCTCAAATATGTTTCCAGACACTTGTTGACAACTTCAGTTTAACCATCAGTCTGGGGATGATAAGTTGTTCTGAGATGCAATTGGGTGCCTTGTATCTTGAACAGTTCTTGCCAAAAAAAATTGGTGAAAGTTGGGTCGCGATCAGAAACAATAGAATGTGGCATGCCATGAAGCTTGAAGCTCTGATCCATGAAAAGTTGAGCCATAGTGGATGTTGTAAATGGCTGTTGAAGAAAAAAAAATGATCATACTTGGAAAGACGATCAACTACCACCATGATGACTGATTTATTGCCCGATTTATGTAATCCTATAATAAAATCCATAGAGATATCGTGCCAAATAGCAGGTGGAATAGGAAGCGGTTGTAGTGTGCCAAGAGATTTGACTATTTCGCTCTTGTTGCATTGACATCCATCGCATTCAGCCACAAAATTATGAATGTCCTATTTCATACCATCCCAAAAAAAAGAAGGTTTGACCCAGTCATAGGTTTTGGTAAACCCGGACTGCCTACTTGTGGGTGTAGCATGAAGCTCAGAAAGTACCCTGGGTTTAAGTTTTGATTGTTTACTTAAATACAAAAATCCTTTGTATCAAAGCTCAAAATTGAGACAAGAGTACCCTAGGGAAACTGGAGAATCAGACTGCAATGGTTGTATCAGATGCAAACTTTTGGGATCGTGTAGCCATTCCTACCGAACAGCCTGGAGCCAATCTGGTACAATGAAGGAGAGAGAAAAAAGGGACCCTTCATCTTCATATTTTCCGGAAAGTTCATCAGCAACCACATTGTCTTTGCCTTTCTTGTAAATGATCTCATAATCATATCCAAAGAGCTTAGTCACCCATTTTTGTTGCTCTGGGGAGGAAAGGCATTGTCCCAGAAAATACTTGTTGCTTTGATGCAGGGATGATTTTAAGGATGGAAATTTATTTTAAAATGTAGAAACATTGGTGAATCTTACTAATCCTTCATATGTCAACTATAAAATGTTTGGCGATATTTTTGTAAAAATATTCAAATTTATGAGGATTTTATATAGTTTGTATAAAATTTTGGCGATTCTTAAGGTAAAATAATTTTATCCTAAAGAATTTGGGCAAATCATTTTTAGAATGGAGAATATTGTTTTGGGAAAAACCATGGAAAATTAGCTCATGAGCGAAATTTATCCCCTAAAATCATCACTGATTTGATGATTTGTCTTAATTAGGAAGCATTGCCCCAATAGATAAGGGCATCAAAGATCCACGGCATGCAGAATAGCAAACATTTCCTTTTCATAGATTAATTTTCCCAAATTTTTCTCAGACAGTTGTTTGTTGGTAAAGGCCAAAGGCCGACCCTCTTGCATAAGGAGAACGCCAATTCCTTTCCCGAAAGCATCACATTCCAGGACAAAGGTCTTTTTGAAATCAGGAAGGGCCGTGACTGGAGTGGTGCACATGGCCATCTTCAAGGTTTGAAAAGCCTGAGCAGCTACTGGATTCCAAGTGAAAGAATTATTTTTAAGGAGTGTAATGAGAGGTGCCACAATCTTTCCATAATTATTAACAAACTTGCGATAATAACTTGTTAAACCCAGAAATCCACGCAAGATTTTGAGAGTCTTTGGGTGAGGCCAATATTGCATAGCTTCAATCTTTTTAGGATCCACCCTAACGTCAACCTTTCCAACAAGATGACCCAAGTACTCGACTTCTGAGGCACCAAAAGCACATTTAGATTGTTTGAGGAAATGTTGGTGCTGAGAGAGTAGATGGAGAAATCAATCCACATGAGAAAGATGGGTTGTTCAAGTTTTACTATAGATGAGGATATCATCAAAGAAAACTAAGACAAAATGACGAAGAAAATGATGGAATACATGATTCATGAGGCTTTGGAAATTGGAGGGAGCATTACACAAGCCAAATGGCATGACCAAAAACTCATAGTGGCCCTCATGAGTTATAAATGTAGTCTTAGGAATTTTTTCCTCTTTCATACGGATCTAGTGGTAGCCAGAACGAATATCAAGTTTAGTAAAGAACTGGGCACCACTCAATTCATCCAAGAGGTCATTAATGACAGGAATGGGAAATTTTTCTTTAATGGTGAGTTTGTTGAGGGCGCGAAAGTCAAGACACGTGCACCAAGAAGATTATTTCTTAAGGACCATGACCACGGGAGAATAGTAGGGGCTTGTACTAGGGAGGATAACGCCTACGTTGAGCAGTTCTTGAACAATTTTCTCAATTTCATTTTTTTTGGAAAAGGGGTGACGATAGTGACGGATATTGGGAGCAAGGATTCCTGGGACAAGGGGAATGGAATGATCATGAACACCATGGGGAGGGAGTCCCTGGGGAGTGGAAAAAACTACTTGATGTTTATAGAGGATGGATTGGAGGTCCTGCGGCATAGAGGGTGTCTCAGTTTCTTGTATGGCATGGAGTTGGGAAATAATGCCAGAATGATCTTTTTTGAGCAGATTTTCCATGCGATGGGAACTAATGATCTCTGGGGAACTGGTGGTGATTCCTTGGAACTTATATTGTTGGCCCTCCTGGTCGAATTGCATGGTTAATTCTTTAAAATCCATGAGAATGGGACCCAAAGTCCTTAGCCATTCTCCACCCTGTTGGATTACTGAGAGGGGGGGTGAATCAGTAATAATGTAATTATAATCCTTTTTCTTCAAATGTTATATCAATGTAGAATTATTATCCAATAATGAG
>SNQJ01S0036767.1:67138-109874 GCA_010110895.2 Picea sitchensis
TATGACTCTCCAATTTCCAAGTAGCTTCCTCGGGACTAAGCTATCTCCATTGCATCTTTGCTTTCCTGATGGTATGGTTCCAGAGAATAAGCTCTCTCCTATTAATAATGTGTTATGGTTCCACCTGGACTTCTCCTTCGGGTTCCACATGTATTACATCCCAATAAACCACATGAGTAGCATCATGCACATATTTTTTTAATAAGAAACATGAAAAACATTATGTACTTTTATTGAAGCTGGAAGTGCCATTTGATAGGCTACTCGCTCCACTCTTTCTAACACTTTGAAGGGTCCATAATATCTTGGAGCTAACTTAGTACAATTTCCCAACTTCAAATAACTTTTCCTAGGTTTTACTTTTACATAAACATGATCCCCAACTTGGAACTCTCTTGGATTTCTTTTTAAATCTACGTAACTTTTATGTCGGTCTTGTGCCACCTTCAATTTATGGTGTACATGTTTCACCATTAGTTCCATATCTTTTAACATATCAAGACCTAACATTAATTTGTCCACCGGAATACTCCAAGTAATTGGAGTGTTACATTTTCTTCCATAAAGTATTTCAAAAGGAATTGATTTCGTCGAAGCCTGAAAATGATTGTTATAAGCAAATTCAACAAGATGTAAATACTCTTCCCATTTACTAGGCTTATACATTACATACATTCTCATCATATCTTCTAAAATTTGGTTTACCCTTTCAGTATTTTCGTATGTTTCTGAATGATAAGCAGTACAAAAGTGTAATTGGGTATCCAAACCCTTAAACAAATCTTTCCACAAGGTACATGTAAACTTAGCATCTCTATCGAAAATTACAACTTTAGGTACACCATGTAATCTGAAAATTTCTTTCATAAAAAAATCAACAACATTTATAGCTTTATAAGTGGATTTAATAGGAACAAAATGTGTTTCCTTGCTTAATTTATCAACAACAACAACCATGATAGAATCATTCATTTTACTATTTCTAGGTAAGACCGATATAAAATCCATATCAATAACCTCCCATTTCCATTCTGGAATAGGTAGAGGTTGTAGTAAGCTTGTTGGGTGCTTGTGCTCAACTTTTACCTACTCACATTCCATGCATCTTGCCAAATATTTTGCTACTTCACTTTTAATGTTTGGCCAATAGAATTCCTCTCTTAGCATAGTAATCATTTTTTGTACCCAAGGTGTAATATGGATTTTTATGCATTTCGTTCAATATTAATAAATTTATTACATTTGAACCATGTATGTATAATATGTTGTTATACATTAGTAATCCATTTCTTCTTATTCTGAAATGTGATTCTTCATTTTTTTCGTCACCTTTCGTTATTTTTCATTTTAAAATTTATATTTTTTATCTTTTTCCGCAGTGGTCTTGATTTTATTTTCCAAATATGTCTCATAACTACTACTTGCAGTCATGTAGACTAAATTTGCATGACGACTCAAAGAATTTGAAACTTTATTTTGTTTACCCTTAATATGATTTATTTCAAAATCATATTCAGTTAGGAAAGCTAACCATATAGATTGTCGAGTGTTCAGATTTTGTTGATCAAACAAGTATTTTAAACTAATATTGGTGGACATCAGCAAAAAAATTATTCCTATAAGATAGTGTCGCCACATCTTAAGGGTATGTATTATAGCAGCTAGCTCGAAACCATGAGTAGCGTAATTTTTCTGTGTTCTTTAAACTTTCTAGATTCATAATCTACTACATAATTTTCTTACATCAAAACCCCTCCTAAACCTTCTTTGCAACCATCCTTACATAGAACAAAATCTTTATATGGATTTCCAATTTTTAGTATAGGAGCAGTAGTTAGAAAGTGTTTTAGTTTATTAAAACTCTCTTGACATTTTTTTGTCCAATTAAATTTTATTTCCTTCCTCTGTAATGAGTTTATAGGATACACAATATTTGAAAAACCTTCAATAAATCTCTGGTAATAACCAGTAATTCCCATAAAAGATATTATATCAGTAACGTCTCTGGGAACAGGACATTCCATTATAGTTTTAATTTTATCTGGATCAACATAAATTCCTTCTTTAGAAATAACATGTCCCAAATACTCTATTTTATCTTTATAAAATTCACATTTGCTTAGCTTAGCATATAATTTGTGTTCCCTTAACACTTGTAGAATTATCCTTAAATGTTCTTCATGTTCTTGTTCATTTTTTTAATATACTAACATATCATCTATAAAAACAATAAAAAAATTGTCCAAATATTTACTTAAAATATTATTCATTAAACACATGAACGAGGCTGGAGCATTTGTTAAACCAAAAGGCATTACTACAAACTCGTAGTGGTCATACCTCGTTCTAAAAGTTGTTTTATGAATATCTCCATATGATATCCAGAATGTAAATCAATTTTAGAAAATATCGTCACTCCTCTTACTTGATCAAAAATAATGCGAGCTAAAGGATATTTTTTTAATTTTCATTTTATTTAGTTATCTATAATCAATGCACAATCTTGAAGTACCATCATTTTTCTTTACAAAAAGTGCACGTGTTCTCCATGGAGACACACTTGGTCGGATATACTTTTTATCTATTAATTCTTGTAATTGTATCTTTAGTTCATTCAGCTCTAGGATGTTCATCCTATAAGGAGCCTTAGAGACCGCACGAGGTACTAGATTTATAGTAAAATCTGTATCTCTTTGTGGAGGTAATCCTAGAATTTGTTCCGGGAATACGTCTTTGAATTCATTTAAAACAGGAACTCTGATATATTGATTTTTTTATTTTCCTCCCTCTTATCTATTACATGTACAACATATAATTTACAACCTTAATGAACACACTTTGTCATTTGTAATGTTGATATTTCCTGAACAAAAATTATTTTAGGTATTCCCTTAATATTAACAACATTACCAGTATCATATGTGCATACAAATGTCTTGTTATAATAGTTTAGTATCACTCTATGTTCTTCTAACCAATTCATACAAATCAACAAGTCATGATACCCCAAAGGAAAAACATTCAAATCAACATAGGTTTTGAAATCATTCATAAGGAATTCACACTTGCCAACAAATTTAGTTACTTTTCTTTTTGTACCTGTAACAAGTTTAACTAACCATGATTTTTCAAACTTGTTTTTCTATAGTTTACAAAACTTCACAACTTTAGGTGAAATATAACTTAAAACTTAAACTAGCACCAGGGTCAATCAAAATAGAGATTGGTTCATTATTTAGCATACCTTCTACTTCCACCATAGAAGTTTGATGATCTGCTTGTCTATTTACCAATGTTGAGTTGATTTTTGGAATGTTCCTTCCTATTTCATCACGAACATTATGCAAGTTGGTGTTGTTTTTCTTCCTAAGTGGACAATCCTTGTAATAATATGGGTCACCACACTCCCATCATTTCAAAAGTTCTCTGTATTTTTATTATAAACTGTAATTGATTCATTTTCCTTATTCGATTGATTATAAAGATTATTACCTTTGTAGTTACTCCCTTGATAACTCAATTGTAAGGATTATTACCTTTATAGTTACTCATTTGATAACTCAATTGCTTATAAGGCTTATACTCAATTGTTTCTTTGTAAATGGGAGGTAGACAACTTATAAAACGTTGGATCTTTGGTTTTTCATCAACAATTTAAAGTACATATCGCAAAAAACTGAGAAACTTACCGCACAGATCCTTCATTTCCATACTTCCAAGCGAGGGAGAAAATGTGTTGTGTTCTCTTCTGGAGAAGAAGGAAAAAAAAAGGGCAATCGATCTCGGATCCCAGGAATACAATGAAATGCGGGAAACGACGAAGTCGATAACCAGCGATGGAAAACGTTGGTTCAGTATGAATTGAATGAGGTTGAAGTGGCGACCGAGAATTTCAACGAATTGAACAGAATCGCCCTCTCCCTCGAATCGACAGAACCCCGTCGTCAAGAAGATTCAGGGTGACTTCTTTCACCATGCCGGGATTTCAGTTTACAAGTTCCACTTTCTCTTTCTATTACAGAAGTTGTGTCTTTCATGTATTACGATTTATTTTTGGGCTTGCACGCCACTTCTCCTGAAACCGTATTAACAAACTTTGCATGGGTCAATTCAATTAGATGGAAAATGCACCGAACTGTGTACATAGGGATCACTCTATCATCGATTTGCCTTGGAATCTCAAGAAAATTTTGATGAACAGATTACGGTTGTGAGGAGTCGTGGTGCGGCGTCCCAAGCTGATAGACCAATAGTTTCATGTGAGATAAAACCCCTCATCTCCAATTTCGTGTGTAATCCTCATGTGTAAACGGCCATGAAGGTTCTTCCAGGATAGACTTAGAAGTTTGGCAGAGTAACTCAGAGGATGTCGGTTTCAGTAATGGCAGGAAGAGATGAGGAAGAAATGTGTTTCGTTTCTTGATATATCTGACGCCAAAGGGGGGCGTTTCTACACACGGGAGAGACTTGAAGAGAGAGAGAAACAGTCTTTCAGATTAGGGTTAGGTTTTTGAGCATGGGATAGAAAATATAATTCCCAGGGCAAACTAGCAGGCCAGGTTAGAGGCGTTTCTTCTATGTACATAGCATATTCTAGGCCTAAGAAAACTATAGGCTCTGATACAACTGTTAGAACACACATAAAAATAAAGCATGAGATGCATATTATTAATCAATATAATACAGATATAAATATAATGATGTTTGATGCTTGGATATCCCAAGACGTTTCATGAACTCTCAATGATGGTTTGCGTCTGGTGACCTTTCATATTCCTTCTCCAATTAACCCTTAACAGATTATGTTTCCAACAAAATGAAGAGTATGTTTCCAACAAAATGAAGAGTAGAGAAGTACTCCTAAATGGAATCAAAACTGCCAAAGAGAAAGCTCAGCAAGAATTATCTCCTATGAAAATGAAGGTGACAAGAAAGCCAGATTTAAAAGGAGCCAAACATAAGATCTAGGAGAGTTCAATAATTGGTCTCATTTCTCTTTGATCCAAGATCAAATTGACACTACTATTTTTAAGGACATAAAGAGAACAACAGTTGAGTTAGAGAATAAGCCAAAGCTAGCTAATGACATCATAAGGTTCTTAAACAGCAAGTCTGAGGAGGAGCTCCAATGTGACTGATAGGACCAGCATTGTTATGGATTTCAAAAGGGTACTTGAAAAGAATAGACGGATGCATAATGTTGAAAATAAGGCCCATGGGATTACAAGGGAGATTTCCTCCTTTAAGAAATTTTTCAACGATTTTATCAGGCATGGGCTTCCCTCTTTTTGGGATGGAAATGGAGACTTGTCCTCACAAAAGAACTATAAAAAATTGTTAGACGATAGCAGAAATGATGACAGCGGATTTGAATAGCTTGAGGGAACCCTTAAGGGGAAAGATGTAATGGACATGTTGGCTAGTGATTTTTAGGTATTACACAATTCAAATATTATCTTCAAAAATATATAAAAGACACACTAATTTGGATGAGGTGGTGAGGAACATGAAGAAACAGGAATATCCAATGGGAAAAGTGTGGAAGCATATATTCCAACTTGTTAAGATATTGATTCCTAGATAAGGAGAAACAAGTGGGAGGGGCCTAGCCTCATAAGGATAAATTTTGTCAGTAATTCTTCATGTAAAATTTTGTCAATTCTTCATGTAAAATTTTGTCAGTAATTCTTCATATAAAATCATTTTTACTAGGGAAAAAAACCTTCAAGAAATAAGAAGTGGTTTAAAGAATAAAGAAGCAGTAAGTAGTTTCAAAAATATGTTTCACATACAATGGCATCTATAAAGGATAAATAAGGTACATTGTGTAGGAGTCAGCACTCTGAGGATTAAAGAGTCTCTTGTTCTCATGGTTGCAAGATCAACACAACTGAAATAGAGATTCATGTACCTTTCTTGTATAAGTCTGTAACACATCCATGTATTATCCTCCACTCTAATATAATTCTTGTGAAGCCATGTCTCCCCTTTTGACAAATGTATTCTAATTTTTATCCATAAAAGCTTCAAACAGTAGATTGGCACCGCACCATATTCATTGTAAATGTAAAGTGTGTTTAATGGGATTGGAATTGATTTCATGTTTTATGACCAATTTCCTACCATTTTGTTTAGGATAGTTGATTGTATGAGTAATATTTTGATATCATTTTAATGTATCAAGCATTCATCTATTTTAAGTTTATGTTTATCATAAACTCAGATACACTATGTTAAACTTTTGAATTCTAATTTGCTCAAAAACGATTTCTTCTTTAAAGGAGTGCAAGATTTATTCATAGGAATACTTTGTATGTGTCATGTTGTTTCCTTTACAAATTCATACATCTATCAATTTTAAAACATTAAATGTCTAATACACAATCGGAAAATTCCTCTAGGTCGTCTGAAATATTTTTAGGGCTGTGAGAATTTATAAAGCAGCACATGAATATTGTTACAAATATAGCTTTAAAACAAAATATGCGCTTTAGCTCCAAGGTTCCTTGGCATAGTTCCATTAACATCCTGGAACATCTCAAGGACTAACAAGGAGAATCCTAAAGCATATAAATATCCTTACTTTGCAAAAGTTCTAAAAAAGGATTTGTGCCCTTCTCCTCCATTAATGAGAGGCAGGAGATCAAATAAACAACATAGAGAGAAAGAAGCAGAATTAAGAATCTTATCCGACTCTCAGCAAACCCTAAATGAATTTACGTTCACCGAAGGGCGAGTTCTACATTTTGGTTAATTAAGTCCCCTACTCTCAGTAGATGTTACTATTGATAAATGCTATGTTTTGAGGAAGTCCAAAAAATACAACAGGGTCTCCACTCAGTGAACTTGTGACATAGCACGTGTGTTAGTGGGCTTTTAAAAAATACCTCTAATTTCACTGGATATTGATAAACATCTCCCAAAATATTTTTGTTGAACCCTCCTCCCAATACATCTTTCCAATAATAAAACTCCCTATTTTTACTAGATATCCCTATTTTTTACCACATACCCCTTTTTATACCCCGGAATACCTATAAACCCCATGTACTCCACTCACCCCCCAATACCTACAATATATTGACTCATTTTTTCACAATTAAAAAACCCCCTTTATGAATGAACATTATAAGATATTGGTCAACAAGGTGAATCCCCCGTGAAAAATACAAGGATTGTAATCATTGTTAGCTTCAGCATAGTAAGGCTTTTTATTTATATGTAATACAAATTCATTTCTAGTTTTAAAAAAAAGCAATCTATCACTACATAATATAGAGAGGAATTAAATCACTACATATTACTTGAAACACATTAAAAGAATATATAGTTGTGGAGGTATCATAATGAGTAACTATAACGTAACCTTCATCAAGAGATTGTTTGTTTCATGTATAATAACACAACTTAAACAATTGCAGAGATTGATGAAAAAATTATTTAAAAATAACTTAAAGTTGAATTTCACTTGTATGCAATAGTATAAAGAAGAGGAAAACACTATTAAGGGTGTTACATGTGGTATCAAAGCAGGATTCGGTACACTAAGGCATTGGAACCATTATTAAATTGTGTACAGTGAATTTTATTTACAGTTTAATTTATGAAAGTTTAACTAATTGAATTTGAAATTTTCTTCTTATGTCAATTGAATATTGATAGAAAATGGAGGAGAGGTAGATGCATAGAGGTCGAGGCATGCATCCTCCACCAAAACCTACACCTTTGCATTCTCCTCCAAGGGGAGAAGAGCATGTTCAAGAATAGGAACATGTGTCTACAAGAGACGTAATCACTATGATGTGCTCATTCCAAAGGATGTATGGTGTGTTAATGAATATACTAGAAAGGAAAGGAGTATCTATGCATATTGAGGGATCATGAAACCCTTCAAGCAATCATATGCATAGAGAACTGGAGATGGTTAAATTTCTAGATTTTTGGGGATCTACGGATGGACATGCAATTTAGGCCTGCTTGAAAAATATGACTATGTACTTCACTTTGAGGGATTACACTTCCAACCTCTAAGTACAAATGGGCATATTCCAATTGAAGAGTTCCTTATTGTGGTGTAAGACTTTACTGACATAATTAAGGATGGATTTATTTGAGGTTTCATGGGAGTTTTTCGAGTGTTTTTAGAAATGTTATCTTTCTAAAGAATTCATTGAAAGAAAATTAAATGAATTTAATTCACTAAGACGAGGAAACAAATTAGTTCCTAAGTATGAGGTAAGGTATATGGAATTGTTGAGGTATGCTCCACATTTGAGTATTGAAAAATTGTGAGTCAACAAGTTTGTATATGGATTAAATTATAATATTAGAGTTAAGGTGACAATATTGATGCCTTGTTCCTTACATGAGGAATTTCATAGGGTTATTATAGCAAATGAAGAAAATTTTATTGATGGACAGTATAGACCATTGAGAACTTCAGGGTCAGGAGTACAAAGACTAGCACCATTGGTAGTGAGTATATTGGGACCTATGACAGTACACATAGATGTACTGAGGGGACCATCTATGACTACATAGGGATGGTTGATAGGTAGCCAAATACCACCATACTAAACATTTATGTAGTAGACTCAACCCACACCAAAGAGAAACATATCCACCTTTTCTTAGGCTAGTAATTAGAGTCAAACTCATAATAAGGGGCATTCAATATTTGGAGGACCACATTTCCAGAGGGATTTTGCCAAGAGCAGAGTCAAAGAAAAGTTGGTGATCTGGGTAAATCCCATCGAATTCATATAGTTGTGAACAATTAGGGTAAATCCCATCCAAACATTAGTGTACAGTGTTGGAGGCATCATGTAAGTTTAACAACCTTAGTTTTTCAATATTAATAGGTCTAGGAGAAATTGAAAACTTTATTTATCCTACTACATTTCCTAGATTAAAAATAGAAGAAATATATCAGAGAGATTTTAATCAAGTAGATATGGCTTCAGGAAAGAAACAGAGGTATGATTTTTAGTTAAATACTATAAGAATGATCTAAATGTGTTTGTATCCCGGGTATCTTGATATGTAATTGTCTTAGAATATTATGACATAATGATAGTAATGGATTAGTTAGAGAACCATGAAGTAGTGTTAGATTATAAGAGTAAGAAGATTTACTTTGTATATTACAGATATCATAAATTAACTTTACTCAAGAAGAACAAAGTCTTACTAAGGTTCATTTCATCATTACAACTTAAGAGGAGTATGAGGAAAGGATGTAAATTATGTGTAATAATATGTATTGTAACATCCCCATTTTCAAACCCCAAACTAGCGATGTGTATTGTAAATAGAGCATGTGGCTGAGAGCCAAGCAATGTATATTGTAAATGTGATGTATGGCCGAGAGCCAATATGTAAACGATGTAAATTGAAACATAAGGAATAAAATGCATCGCCAACTATAGACGGATATGAACGGATATTGGGGGATAAGTATCCACAAGAGGGGGTAGGGGTCCAAGGGGGATATTTACCCATATCTATTAAACCAAAATCCATTTCTTATTTTTCTCTAAATTATCCTTGCCATGAACCTTCCATTAGTTGTTGAGTTTTCTATATCTCAATCATTGAATTCATGTAAGAGGGTTGATGTGAGAGTCGCTTCCCATAGTTATTGATACCATGGGGGATGAGTACAATCAGCTTGGGGAAGAGTGAAAGTCAAGAAAGCAAGAGAAAGAGAAGAAATTTGTATGGGTACGGGACCAGTTTTTACACAATCACGTTTTTTCATAGAGAGTTGTTTTTACATGGATATTTATGTCCAGCAATGGAGTTCTAAGTGTGGGAGATTGTAGGAAGTTGTTGTGGACATGTTTTGTTGATGTTTGGAGTTGTAATTTTTGGGGTACATAGGTTGTGTTCCTAGGAGCAATGAGTTGTTTGAAATTCGTCCAAGAAGCATGTGTTTTGGATGTTGGGAAATGTTTTGTTGCATTTGTAAAATTCATGAAGTCCCGGCAAGTATAATTATTATCCAACCTGTGTTGGAAGCCCTAAATGGGAGTGGAAAGGCCTTAGGCACTGTGAGCAGTGAAGGGGGATTCCATCCCTTAGCTTGTGCTAGTTGAGGGGAAGTTTTTTGGTGGACTGGAATTAGCTAAGAGTTTAACTATTGAAAGGGGGACATTAGCCAGCCTTAGGGACCTTTGTCGCTTGTGGATTCATAGCCCCAGGTTGGGGGTGTCTTGTTGTTGAGAACTAGAAAAACAAGGCTACAGTTGGGAAGAACGTCTTTCCTCTACAGCGGGTTGCACATTGTATAAGATAAGTGTTTTATTTTTTGTGTTTAATTATGTTAAATATTGATATATATATTTGTTGTGGATCTACTCTAAGTTAGCTTGGTTAATATTGCTTGGTTTGAGAATAATGGTGCATTTAAATACATGTTTATATGGTGGAATGATATTGTATGGTATATAGTTATTGCTATGCACAGTTGAGCAGTTGTATTTACGTTTTTGTAGAACATGGACAGCTGAATGAACTTGTATTTCTTGTTGTATGTTAATTTCTGCATTAAAATTGGTATCACAAATTTTATTGGCTTGTTTTAGTAGTGACGTGGCCCTGTTGAGAGCTAGGTGCGTTACAAACTGGTATCAGAGCTATCGGTTCAGTATTGGACCTGTATGGGCCAAGAACCAGTGTGAATTTGGATAAATTCAATGTTACCTACTTTGTTCAAAGCTAATTCAAAAAAATGGTGTAAAACCATAGTGGAAATCCCTAATTTCATGGGAGAAATCGAGATTGGTTTCCCAGAATTGTCTAAGACATTTTAATGGTGTCAAACGACCAGATTGCAGAGTTAAATTTGGCCTGCAATGTTGAATTTCATGCTTTAATGGAATTCGACGGAACTATTAGAGTTTAAAGAATCGACAACCAAGATCGCTTTTGATACCTTATGGGTAGAAAAATTGAATTAAGGACAAACCATATTGGTCTGAAATATTTGTTTGAAAAGCCAACATTAAATGCTAGAAAAACTAGATGGATAAAATTTCTTAGTGAATTTAACTTTAATATCAAGCACATAAATGGAAAAGAGAACAAGGTGGTTGATACACTCAGCAAAAAGGTGCATAAAATGCATGCTATAGTCATTAGTATGTATAGGAAATATTTAAAAGATAGAATTTTAGAGGTTGTAAGTGCAGATCATCATTATGTGGAAGTTAAAGAAATCTTACAAAAGAATGATAAACAACATAAACATAAGGATTACAAGCTAGAAGAGGGTGGGATCCTCTTATTCCGAAATAGAGTTTATGTTCCCAATTCTTAGGAATTGAGAAATTTGGTTCTAAGATAGATGCATAATGTGCCATATGCGGGACATCTAGGATATCCGAAAACTATTACAACCATAAGAGGCCAATATTTTTGGCCTGGCATGAAGAAAGATGTCACTAATTATTTGGCCAAATGAATGGAATGTTAGAAGGTAAAGGCTAAGTATAGACATCTAGGAGGATTGTTGCAGCCATTTCTCATTCCTGAATGGAAATGGGAAGTTTTTACTATGGATTTTATTACCAAATTTCCTAGGACAGCAAGGAAACATGATTCCATTATGGTAGTGTTGGAAAAACTCACAAAGGTTGCACATTTCATTCCAGTAAAAGTAACTCACAAGGCAACCAATGTTGAATAAATTTACATGAGAGAAATTTATAAGCTACATGGTGTGCCCAAGGCAATAGTGTCGGATCGAGATCCCAAGTTCGCTTCCAATTTTTGGAGGGGGTTGTTTAATGAGTTTGGGACAAGTTTAAATTTCAGTACAACATATCACCCAGAATCAGATGGGCAGACAGAAAGAATTAATCTAATAATAGAAGATATGTTAAGAATGTATGTAATAGACAAGCTTCTAAGTGGGAGGAATATATCCATTTAGTCGAGTTTGCATACAAAAATGGGTATCAAAAATCCTTGAAGATGAGCCCATTTGAAGCATTGTATGGCAGAAAATGAAACACTGGTAAGTTGGGATAACCCGGCAGACAAAGTTGTGATTGGGCCAGAATTGTTAAAGGAAATGGAAGAACAAATGGTAAAAATTAGGTAGAATTTAAAAGTTTCACAAGATCAACAGAATATTTATGTTGATAGAAAGAGAACAAATAGAGAATTCAAAGTGGGAGAGCATGTGTTTTTAAAATTTAAAGCCAAGAGAAGCTCGATGAAATTGGGAAGTTTCCCAAAGTTGGAAGCAAGATATTGTGGGTCTTTTAAAGTTTTAGAAAATATAGGACCAGTTGGATACATGCTAGAATTACCTGCATCCATGAGAATTCATAACATATTCCATGTGTCTTTGTTAAAAAATTATGTGTTTGATCCTAATCAAGTGATTGATTGGAATGTGATCCAGGTGGAACACGAAGGAGATTTTCGGGTGGAACCAGTGTGCATCCAGGACCGAAAAATCAAAGTTCTCAAGAACAAATCCATAGGCTTGGTAAAGGTTCATTGGACCTATTACGGACCTGAAGACACTACATGGGAGCATGAGGAAGCCATGCGGGAAGCATACCCGCAATGTTTTGCAAATTTTCAAGAAAAGTGAATGTACATTTATACGTAAGTGAATGAAGACTCGATTTTGGAATTTGAACTTCGTGGAGCCACGACTCTGAGATTCTTTTCCAACCAATGAGGGGTTTTGAGGGGAAAAATGGATTTGATGGTTGGAATTGTTGTGTGAGTCATTAAGTTGCGGAATTATCATGTATCTTGATGTAATGGTTTTTTATGTATGTCAATGTGTAAATTGTATGGTTATGATCATTGAGGACAGTGCATTTTGTAGGGGGAGGGGAATGTAACATACCCATTTTCAAACCGAAAACTAGCGATGTGTATTGTAAATAGAGCATGTGGTCGAGAGACAAGCAATGTATATTGTAAATGTGATGTATAGCTGAGAGCCAATATGTAAACAATGTAAATTGAAATATAATGAATAAAAGGTATCACCAGCTGCAGAAGGACATGGATAGAGATTAGGGTCTAAGTATCCACAAGAGGGGCTAGGATTCCAAGGGGTATATTTACCCATATCTATTAAACCAAAACCCATTTCTTATTTTTTCTCTAAATTATCCTTGCCATGAACCTTCCATTAGTTGTTGAGTGTTCTAGATCCCAATCATTAAATTCAAGTAAGAGGGTTGGTGTGAAATTCACTTCCCATAGTTATTGAGAGAATAGGGGTTGAGTAAAATCATCTTGGGGAAGATTTCAAGTCAAGCAAGCAAGAGAAAGAGAGGAAATTTGTATAGGTAGGGGACCAATTTTTACACATTCACGTTTTTGCATAGAGATTTGTTTTTAAATGGAGATTTATGGCTAGCAATGGAGTTTTGAGTGTGGGCCTTGTAGGAAGTTGTTGTGGACATGTTTAGATATTGTTTGGAGTTGTGATTTCGAGGATAAAGAGGTCATGTGCTTGGGAGCAATGATTTTTTTGAAATTCATCCAAGAAGCATGCATTTTGGTTGTTGGGCGAATTTGTGTTGCGGTTATAAAATTCATAAAATCCCAACAAGTAGAATTCATATCCAACCTATGTTGGAAGCTCTAGAGGGGAGTGGAAAGTCTTGATGGATTGTGAGTAGTGAAGGGGGATTCCACCCCTTGGGTTGTGTAGGTTGAGGGGAAGTTTGTTAGTGGAATTTAATTAGCTGGGAATTTAACTATTGAAAGGGGGACATTAGCTAGCCTTAGGGATCTCCGTCTCTTATGGATTCATAGCCCCATCTTGGGGGTGTCTTGTTGTTGAGAACTTGAACATCAAGGATACGGTTTGGAGGAGCGCCTGTCCTCTGCAGTGGTTTTTATATTTTATAAGTTAATAACTATATTTGTTGTGTTTAATTGAGTTAAATGTTAATATATATATTTGTTGTGTGTCTACTCTGAGTTAGCTTGGTTAATGTCAATTGTTGTGAGAATAATGATGCATTTAAATACATGTTTATATGGTGGAATTCTATCGTATGTTATATATCTATTTCTATCCATAGTTGAGCAATCGTATTTATGTTTTTGTAGAACATGGACAGCGGATTGAACTTGTATTTCTTGTTCTATGTTAATTTATGCATTAAAATTGGTATCATAAAATTTATTATGTCATTTTAGTAGTGACATGATCCAGCTGGGAGTTGGGTACATTACATGTATGAATGAGAAGAAGAATTTAGTGAATTTCGAATAGTATCCAATATTTTCAGAGTTTGCATATGTATTTCTTGAAAAGTTTCTTGGATTACCATGTAAAAAATAATTAAAGTCCACAAATGAACTTAAACTAGGAATGGAAACTATTGCAAGGTCCCATTATTACATGAAGACACTAAAATTACACAAGTTAGATATGAAATTAAAAGAACTTTTGGATTTTGGATTTATATTGTTGATGTTTCAGCATTAGGAAAACATTCTTCCAGATCGGTCGTGCTGATTTGGCCAAGAGAGGATGATACATTCACTCACAGGTCCATGTTGATTTGGGTAGTGGTGAATGACCCAGGATGTTGATATTTCCTCGGATAGTATCATCGAGCATACATTCTCCCAAATTGGTCATGCTAATTTGACCAAGGTTGAATGATACATTCACTCATGGGGCCATGTTGATTTGGCTAGTGGTGAATGGAACAGGTGCAGTATTTCTCCTATTAGTCATGTTGATTTGATGAGGAGTGATAAATACTCAATATTCTCTCACATTTCCTGATCCAGGATGGAGTGATCTATTTTTTATAGGGCAGGTTTGACTTGTTTACAAGTCTAGTCTAATGTTGAATATGTAGGCTCAAGAGACCCCCTGTGATGAGGGGATTCTCGTTGGATCTACTCAACATTAGATCCCTATATTAATTAGATGTGAATATGAGGAGATGATACATCAACAAGGCTTGTGGAAAACATTTCTAATACAGAAGAAATGCCAAGAAGCAAGACAAACCATTGAAGAAACCGCGAAAAGTAATTAAAGAAGATATTGAAGATAAAAGAAGAAGTCGGCCCCACAAGGAAATTAAGGATGACTCAATGTGTATAAATAAAGGATTGATCATTTCATTTATACATCTCTCACAAGCTCTCCTCTTCAAGTGTGAATTTCCCATTTGTTTCGTGCAAGTTGCATAGTTCGCTTACCAGTTACAGTTTTCAGTTGTCAGTTGCTCTATTTTCAGGTGCGCTATCCTTTTGATGATATTTTGGTGGTGTGTTATATTTCTTTGATGGTTATTCCTCAAGGGCTCAACAATATGTGTGTTGGGTTTCTTCATTTTATGGTGATGTGCTTTCTGTCTTGAATTCTTCTTAAGAAAAGTTGATGGGTTTTCTCCCAAGTTTGTACAAGTTCAAGAGAAGGGACTGTTAGTCCCTAAAGTTGCACTTGACTGCTAAAGGGAAAGCTAGGGAATCATCATGTTATTCCAATGGTTTATTATTATAGGTATGTTTTGGATTTTGAAAAAGGTTTGATTTTCCAGCAATGGATGAATAAGGACAACATCAATCTCTGATCGCAAATTAAGTTCCTTTCACACTTACTTGATCAATGGTAGTCAATCTAATGAGGTAGATAAAATAATTAGAGGAAATAAATATGCAAGTTCTCAATCTGTTCACTCACATAGGAAGATTATTGATCCTAAATATCATTCAGAAACAAAGAATATTGTATTCAAGAACAAATCTTGTAATGGGAAAGAAAACAGTAAAATGTCCATTGTCTTACCAACATAACAATATATATTAAATGATTTGCAAAGATAACATGTTTTTTAATTAAGAAAATAAAGAATAAGAGAGAATAGGAGAGAGTTTGCTCATCAGATAGTCTTTATCATTGACTATAAAATGAAATGAGTTCTAGATTGTACAATCAGAAAAAGACTCTTTGTTATGCACACCACTGACCCCCCTTTTTACATTCAAAAATGGTCCTTTAAATAAACAATACAATACCATCTATTAACAACCAATTTCATTCAACAGAAACAAATCTATGATTTGTAGAAGAGAATATGAAAATTAATGCTCTACCCGAAAATCAAATGGGATTCTCGGGATGTTGATCTAATCCCTGGAAATTTGAGATATATATTCAATTGTCATATTTTATTGCCATGGGTTATTATTTTGATAAAACTATAAGTGTGTCATTCGTGGCAAACAAATATTTAATTTGATGTGTTCATGGAATTGAATCAATGAAATCATGGATTTGTTTTGTATCCTCTGTGATCTGGAGATGACTTGACTGTTCGCGAATGGAGATTCATTGCCAATGATGAAACTTTCCCCTGTTGCCATGTGCTCTTTCACTGGAAATTTATGGGAAAATATGTCCTTCTCAGACACATATATATCCTAAATCGTTGAGAAATTTAGAAAACCCTCCAGGGTCAAGGTAAATGGATCCATTCGGGAGGTGGGTTTTGAACGGTTTCAACAAATTCCTTACGATTTGGTCGAAAATTAGGCCCAATATTCCCTTCCTGAGATATGACGGGAATTGTAAAAAATATGGGAATGTGAATGTATATTTCAAATTGACACCACCTGTAGTTGAAACACATTGATCTAAACATGATTGTTTATTTGATTTGCCCGGAAACCTGGAGATAATATTTTGACAATATCATATGCTACCTTATAATGCTAAATGTCCTTAATATGTTGGATCTGAATTAAATGAAGATGATATGTTGCCTGAAAATATGGGATTGAAGATTGATTGATGATTGCAAAGCCTTAAAGTGTTGAAATTTCCTGGTGTTCTGCCACTTTATTTTATTATAGAATGCTCCATCTTTGACTTGATTACTAACAAAAAAAGACTGAGCATTTGACATCAATTATATTGAAGTAGCCAAGTGAATGGATAAATTTAATGAACCAAGGTGTCAAGATCTTCTCCCTCTATTTAGATCGTTGCCACCTATATTCTTTATTATTTTTTATGATCGATGGCATGGATGTATTCTAGCCAAACATCATGTATTCCACCTAACATTAAGTATTTGAATGTGATATGCCAACAAGACAACAAATGAAAATATGTTTTCTAAACATGCCATGAGAGATTCCATGTTAATTCCAACCACTCTTTATTGCAACTATATCATCACTCGAGAAAACATTGCAATTATCGATACACTCTTTGCTTGGGACAAATAACCTTTATAGCTAAATGCACAACTTTCCTATAATGTCTTAAGTGTCTTCAAACCAAAGGATCTGCAAAAGAACAATATTTTTGTAGCGCGAATTAAACTGATGAAATCTGCATTTTCTTCATCCTTGGATAGGGTTCAATGTTTATATTTCTCCTATAGTAGCTTTGTATTGGACATTTTGGCAATGGGAAATTGACATTTGGATGAGCATGTAGCCTTGGCGCCTTGTCACTTGGAATCTGGCTTGGTTTCAATTGTTGTGTGACTAACTGGTGAGTTGTGATATAATGCTTGATCCCATGAATTGAAAAATGGTCTTGATGCTTGGTCTTGGGATCTTGATCCTTAGAGCATGTGTGGAGATTGGCTTCAGTGAAAAAAAAAAACAATGAAACTTTTAGTGTTATATCATCTTTGGTGCTCGGTATTTGATGTGAATACTTGTGACTTCGAGATTGGGATTGTTGAACATAATGCCTAATTTTCATTTTTTATATTTTTAATAAAGAAATTACAAAAATATTATAAAATCTTGAGGGCATAATTAAACATCTAAACCCCAATAATAAACCTGCATAATAAAAATAACAATTGGAACTTTTTATCGATTGCTAATATCACACTTGTAGAAGTGATATTTTATGTGCTACAAGAACCACAACATTCTTGCAGCAAGGTGTATTGTGAATGTAATTTTAAGTGCTAACATTGGCTCCATAGGGGATGATGCCCTCCCTGTGAGGCATCAAGAACACACAGACCATCATTCTTTCATCAGCTCTATCCATGAAACATTTCATTCAATGTTGAAACCATACCATAGCAGTGCATTTTCATCCATTGGGCTATGGAGTCTTTATTACTTATCTACAACATACCAACAAATTGAAAGACAAAAATTGCTCGGATGTGAGCTTATTCAACCATTCTACTCTATGAACCTGTTGAAATCATGTTGATCATGTGTAGGTGAATTTCCAATGCAACCATGTAATCATTCTACTAACAAACTGATCTTCCTCTTTGTAGTTAAATGAGAAATAATAAAAAAATTGCAGCAGAATTTTAATAAGTAACTTCTACTTACTACTGAAATTTGTTTACAGGCTAAATGCTACAACATCGAAGACCTCTAAAAGAATTGTCTCCAGCTATATGTCCACTGGATCATGAAGATAATGATAGAATTCCATCTAAACTGGAAATTTTGTATGAATGTTATTTTATCTGCAAGACTGTGTCCCACTTGTCTATTTTTTTCTCCAGTAATAAAATTGAAATCCTATAGAAACCACACACAAATATCACACATTCTATTACAAACGGGGGAAGCAAACAACTTTTGAAACTATACAGTATATTCTTGAGTAGGAAATGATTTAACAACATTTGAAACAAGAATATAAAGAGGATCAGAAGGTATCAAGTTGTCTTCATTAATTTCAACAGTAAAAGCAATGTGCACAGTGAGACCTTCATTATGCAGGACTATTTCAATGTCTTCATTAGAATTGGATGCATAATTTTCATATATAGGATTGAAAAACTATGCATGTGTTGATGAAAAATATTGTTCCTTTAAATCATCCTTGTAATCATCATAAACCGGAGCACTCTGATAGGTTCCTAATGATAAAGATGAGTTTTTTGTTCTTTAATAATAGTTTGGTCTTTAAGATAGCTTCCAATAGAAGTTTTTTCAATCAATAATTGATCTTCACAAAAATAATCAGCAACAAATTTTTCATGAGAATACCCATTAAAAATACCATCAAGACTGTTAGGAGCATTATGAGAACATTCCAAAATTTCTTCACTAATCTCATCACTAAATCCCTCCTGAAAATTTTCGCTAAGAGATTTAAATTTCTCACAACAATCATCCAAGAGGCACTTGGTAGGATAAATCCTCTTATAATATGATTGAAAAGCAATAGGAAAATACTTTAGAGATGAAATACTAGAGATAGGAAGAGTTTGGTACCATTGTCTCACCTCTCCTTCCAAGGAGTACATAAACATTTTCATTAATACATCTTCGTGAAAATTGCCTAACTGATCCATTATTCATGAAATTTGATGAGATGTTGATCATAATGATCATCCACTTTTTCTCTAAATATTCGAAGGTAGTCTTCCCATTCATGCATAGTAGGCACATCATTTGGAAAACCATGAATAACAGAGAAATAAAATGGAGCAAACCTATGAGTCAAAATGGATTCCATGGCCTTCGACATCCTCGATCAATGGAGTCACTAACAGATTCTTCCTTCATGGAGTTTCCAGGTGAATGATGTAGTCATAAATTGTGTCAAACCCATGTTCACCATCAAGAGATAAAGTTTATCATTGTCATTATTCCTAGGGAAGATGTCTTCATTCCTTTGTCCCCGACATCAGCGCCAAAAGATGCTAGTCCATAAATTTTCACTTGACTACTAAAGGGAAAGATAGGGCATCATCAAGTTATTGCAATGGTTTATTATTATAGGTATTTTTTGGATTTTGAAAAAGGTTTGAGTTTTCAGCAGTAGATGAAGAAGGACAACATCAATCTCTGATCGCAAATTAAGTTCCTATCACACTTACTTAATCAATGGTAATCAATCTAATGAGGTAGATAAAAGAATTAGAGAAAAGAAATATGAAAGTTCCCAATCTGTTCACTCGCATAGGAAGATCCATGATCCTGAATATCATTCAGAAACATAGAATAATGTACTCAAGAATGTAAGTCTTGTAATGGGAAAGAAAACAGTAAAATATCCATTGTCTTGCCAACATAACAATATATATTCAATACTTTGCAAAGATAACATGTTTTTGAAGTAACAAAAAGAAGAATAAGAGAGCATAGGAGAGAGTCTGCTCATCAAATATCCTTTAGCATTAACTATAAAATGAAATGAGTTCTAGACTTTATAATCATAAATAGAGTCTTTGTTATGCACACCTATTGACCCTCCCTTTTTACATTAAAAAATGGTCCTTTAAATAAACAATGCAATACCAACTATTAAGAACCAATTTCATTCAAAGGAAACTAATCTCTGATTTGTAGAAGAGAATCTGGAAATGAATGCTCTACCCAAATATCTGGATCTGAGATGGATTCTCGGGATGCTAATCTAATCCCTTTTAAATTTGAGATATATATTCAACTGTCATATTTTATTACCACGGGTTATTATTTTGATAAAACTATAACCCTGACATTTGTGGCAAACAAATATTTACTTTGATGCGTTCATGGAATTGAATCAATGAAATCATTGATTTGGTGTTTATCCTTTGTAATCTGGAGTTGACTTGACTTCCCGGTAATGGAGATTCATTGCCAATGATGAAACCTTCCCATGTTTCCATGTGCTTTGTCACTGGAAATTTCTAGAAAATTGTGTCCTACTCAGACACATATTTCTCCTAAACCATTGATAAATTTAGCAAACCCTCCAGGATAAAGGTAAATGGATCCATTTGGGAGGTGGGTTTTGAATGGTTTCAGTAAATTTCTTACGGTTTGGTCGAAAATTACGGTTTGGGAATGTGAATGTATATTTCAAATTGCCACCACCTATAGCTGAAACATGATGATCTAAACTTGATTGTTTATTTGATTTTTCAAAAACCTGGAGATAATATTTTGACAAGATCATATGCTACCTTCTAATGCTAAATCGCCTTAATATGTTGGATCCAAATTAAATGAAGATGATATGTTTCCTGGAAATCTGGGATTGAATATTGATTGTTGATTATGAAGCCTTGAAGTGTTGAAATTGCTAGGTGTTCTTGCACTTTATTTGATTATAGAATGCTCCATATTTGACTTGATAACTTACAATAGAACACTGATATTTTGACATCTATTATATTGAAGTAGCCACGTGAATGGATAAATTTAATGAACCAAGGTGTCAATATCTTCTCCCTCTGTTTAAATCATTGCCACCTATATTCTTTATTATTTTTTTTATTGATGGCATGGATTTCTTCTACCTGAACATATTGTATTCCACCTCACATTAATTATTTGAAGGTGATATGCCAACAAGACGACAAAAGACAATATGTTTTCTGAACATGCCATAAGAGATTCCATGTTCATCCCAGCCACTCTTTATGGCAACTATATCATCACTTGATAAAACATAGCAGTTCTTGGTACACTCTTTTCTTGGGAAAAATAACCTTTATAACTAAATGCACAAATTTCCTATAATGTCTTAAGTGTCTTCAAACCAAAGGATCTGCAAAACAACAATATTTTTGTAGCGCGCATTAAACTGATGAAATCTACATTTTATTTATCCTTGGATAGGATTCAATGAACATGCCATAAGAGATTCCATGTTCATCCCATCCACTCTTTATGGCAACTATATCATCACTCGATAAAACATAGTAGTTCTCGATACACTCTTTTCTTGGGACAAAGAACCTTTATAACTAAATGCACAACTTTCCTATAATGTCTTAAGTGTCTTCAAACCAAAGGATTTGCAAAAGAACAATATTTTTGTAGCGCGAATTAAACTGATGAAATCTGCATTTTCTTCATCCTTGGATAGGGTTCAATGTTTATATTTCTCATGTAGTACCTTAGTATTGGATATTTTGGCGATGGAAAATTGACATTTGGATGAGCGCATAGCCTTGGTGCCTTGTCACTTAAACTCTAGCTTGGTGTTAATTATTGTGTGACTAAGTGATGAGTTGTGATATAATGCTCAATCCCATGAATTGAAAAATGGGCTTGATTCTTGGTCTCAGTCTCTTGATCCTTAGAGCATGTGTGGAAATCAGCTTCAATGACCAAAACAAAAAAAAACATCAAACATTTAGTGCTAGATCATATTTGGTGCTCACTCTTTGATGTGCTGACTTGTGACATTGATATTGGGCTCGCTAACCATAATGCCCAATTTTCATTTTTTATATTTTTAATAAAGAAAGTACAAAAATATTATAAAATCCAGAGGGAATAATTAAACTTCTAAAACAAAATAATAAACATGCATAATATCAATAACAATTAGAACTTTTTATCAACTGCTAATAGCGTACTTGTAGAAGTGACATGTTGTGTGCTACAAGAACCACAACATACTTGCATCAAGATGTATTGTGAATGTAATTTTAAGTGCTAACATTGGCTCCATAGGGGATGATGCCCTCCCTATGAGGCATCAAGAACACGCAGATCATTGTGCCTTCATCTTCTCTATCCATGCAACCTGCCATTCGATGTTGAAACCATACCATAGTAGTTCCTTTGCATCCATTGGGCTATGGAGTCTTTATTACTGATCTACAGCATACCAAGAAACTGAAAACAAACTGCTAGGATGTGAGCTTATTCAACCATTCTACTCTACGAACCTGCTGAAATCATTTTGATCATGTGTAGGCGAATTTCCAATGCAGCCATGTAATCATTCTACTAACAAATTGATCTTCCTCTTTGTAGGTAAATGAGAAATAATAAAAAATTTGCAGCATAATTTGAATAAGTAACTTGTACTTACTACTGAAATTTGTTTTCAAGTCGAATGCTACAACATTGAAGACCTATGAAAGAACTGTCTCTGGGTAGATGGCTACTGGATCATGAAGATAATGATAGAATTCTAGTTGAACTGGAAATTGTTGTATGAATGTTATTTTATCTGCAAGACTGTGTTCCACTTGTCTAATTTTTTCTTCGGTAATAAAATTGAATTCCTCTAGAAACCACGCACGAATATCACACATTCTATTGCAAACAGGGGAAGCAAACAACTTTTGAAATTGTATAGTATATTCTTGAGCAAGAAATGCTTTAACAACATTTGAAAAAATAATATCAAGAGAATTGGAAGGTAGCAAGTTGTCTTCATTAATTTCAACAGCAAAAGTAATATGCGTAGTAAGACCTTCATTATGTGGGACTATTTCATTGTCTTAACTAGAATTGTATGCATAATTTTCATATATAGGCTTGTAAAACTCTGCATGTGCTGATGCAAAATATTGTTCCTTTAAATCATCCTTGTAATCATCATAAACTGGACCACTTTAATAGGTTCCTAATGATAAATATGAAGATTTTTGTTCTTTAATAATAGTTTGGTCTTTAAGATAGCTTCCAACAGAAGTTTTTTCAATCAATAATTGATCTTCACAAAAATAATCAACAGAAAATTCTTCATGAGAAGACCCATTAAAAAGACCATCAAGATGGTTAGGAGCATTATGAGAACATTCCAAAATTTATTCACTAATCTCATCACTAAATCCCTCCTGAAAATTTTCGCTAAGAGATTTAAATTGCTCATAGAAATCATCCAAGAGGCACTTGGCAGGATAAATCCTCTTATAATATGAATGAAAAGAAGCATGAAAATCCTTTAGATATGAAATACTAGAGACAGGAAGAGTTTTGTACCATTGTCTCACCTCTCCTTCCAAGGAGTACATAAACATTTTCATTAATACATCTTCATGAAAAATACCTAATCGATCCATGTATTCATGAAATTTGATGAGATGTTGAGTAGGATGATCATCCACTTTTTCTCTAAATCTTGGAAGGTAGTCTCCCCATTCATGCATAGTAGGCACATTATCTGGAAAACCATGAACAACAGAGAAATCAAATGGAGCAAACCTACGAGCCAAAATGGCTTCCATGGCCTTCGACATCCTGGATCAATGGAGTCACCAACAAATTCTTCCTTCATGGAGTTTCCAGGTGAATGATGCAGTCATAAATTATGTCCAACCCATGTTCACAATCAGGAGATAGAGTTGATCATTGTCATTATTTCCACGAAATATGTCTTCGCTCCTTCGTCCCCGACATCAGCATCAAAATATGTTAGCCCCTAAAGTTGCACTTGACTGCTAAAGAGAAATCTAGGGAATCATCAAGTTATTACAATGGTTTATTATTATAGGTATGTTTTGTATTTTGAAAAAGGTTTGAGTTTTCAACAGTGGATGAAGAAGGACAACATCAATCTCCGATCACAAATGAAGTTCCTATCACACTTACTTAATAAATGGTGGTCAATCTAATGAGGTGGATAAAATAATTAGAGGAAAGAAATATGCAAGTTCCCAATCTGTTCACTCACATAGGAAGATTCATGATCCTAAATATCATTCAAAAACAAAGAATAATGTACTCAAGAACAAGTCTTGTAATGGGCAAGAAAACATTAAAATATCCACTTCCTTACCAACATAACAAGATATATTCAATGCTTTGCAAAGCTAACATGTTTTTGAAGTAAGAAAATGAATAATAAGAGAGCATAGGAGAGAGTATACTCATCAGATAGCCTTTAGCATTGACTATAAAATGAAATGAGTTCTAGACTTTATAATCAAAAATAGAGTATTTGTTATGCACGCCACTGACCCCCCCTTCTTACATTCAAATATGGTCCTTTAAATAAACAATACAATACCATCTATTAAGAACCAATTTCATTCAAAGGAAACAAATCTTTGATTTGTAGAAGAGAATCTGGAAATGAATGCTCTACCTGAAAATCTGGATCTAAGATGGGATTCTCAGGATGTTGATCTAATCCCTTGAAATTTGAGATATATATTCAACTGTCATCTTTTATTTCCACGGGTTATTATTTTGATAAAACTATAATTGTGCCATTTGTGGAAAACAAATCTTTACTTTGATGCGTTCATGGAATTGAATCAATGAAATCGTGGATTTGGTGTTTATCATCTGCGATCTAGAGTTGACTTGAATTCCCGGGAATGGATATTCATTGCCAATGATGAAACTTTCCCCTACTGTCATGTGCTCTATCACTGGAAATTTTTGGAAAATTCCATCCTACTCAGACAAATATTTGTCCTAAACCGCTGAGAAATTTAGCAAACCCTCTTGAATCAAGGTAAATGGATCCATTTGGGAGGTGGGTTTTGTACGGTTTCAGCAAATTCCTTACAGTTTGGTCAAAATTATGGTTTGGGAATGTGAATGTATATTTCAAATTTCCTCCACCTGTAGTTGAAACGTATTGATCTAAACTTGATTGTTTATTTTATTTTCCCGAAAACTTGGAGACGGTATTTTGACAAGATCATATGTTACCTTCTAATTTTAAATGGCCTTAATATTTTGGATCCAAATTAAATGAAGATGATAGGTTGCCTGAAAATCTGGGATTGAAGATTGACTGTTGATTATAAATCCTTGAAGTGTTGAAATTTCCAGGTGTTCTTGCACTTTATTTGATTACAGAATGCTCCATCTTTGACTTGATCACTAACAACAGAACACTGAGATTTTGACATCAATTATATTGAAGTATCCTTGTGAATGGATAAATTTAATGAACCAAGGTGTCAATATCTTCTCCCTCTGTTTAGATCATTGCCACCTATATTATTTATTCATTTTTCTAATTGATCGCATGGATGTCTTCTACCGAAACATCATGTATTCCACCTAAAATTAAGTATTTGAAGGTGATATGCCAACAAGATGACAAATGAAAATATGTTTTATGAACATGCCATAAGAGATTCCATGTTCATCACAGCCACTCTTTATTGCAACTAGATCGTCACTCGAGAAAACATAGTAGTTCTCGATACACTCTTTGCTTGGGAAAAAGTACCTTTATAACCAAATGCACAACTTTCCTTTAATGTCTTAAGTGTTTTCAAACCAAAGGATCTGCAAAAGAATAATATTTTTGTAGCATGAATTAAACTGATGAAATCATCATTTTCTTCATCCTTGGATAGGGTTTAGTGTTTATATTTATCCTGTAGTAGCTTAGTATTGGACATTTTTTTGATGGGAAATTGACATTTGGATGAGCGTATAGCCTTGGATCCTTGTCACTTGAACTCTGGCTTGGTGTCAATTGATGTGTGACTAAGCGGTGAGTTGTGATATAATGCTCGATCCTGTGAATTGAAAAATGGGCTTGATTCTTGGTCTCAAGATATTGATCCTTAGAGCATGTGTGGAGATTGACTTCAGTGACCAAAACAAAAACAATGAAACTTTTAGTGCTAGATCATCTTTGGTGCTCAGTCTTTGATGTGTTGACTTGTGACTTTGAGATTGGGATCGCTAAACATAATGCCCAATTTTCATTTTTCATATTTTTAATAAAGAAATTACAAAAATATTATAAAATCTCGAGGGCATAATTAAACTTCTAAACCCCAATAATAAACCTGCATAATACCAATAACAATTGGAAATTTTTATCGAATGCTAATAGCGCACTTATAGAAGTGATCTTTCGCACGCTACAAGAACCACAACATTCTTGCAGCAAGGTGTATTGTGAATGTAATTTTAAGTGCTAATAGGGACCATGGAAAGTTATCTCAAGACAGATAAATCATACTTTTTTTGTGGATGTAAGAGTGAGTGGGGTGAAGGTTGTAGCCATAGTTGACACCGGAGCAACTCACTATTTTATCAATGAATGGACTACTACATCGCTCCATTGTAAATATGAGTGAATTTTGGTTATGTTTAAGGTATTCAACTCAACGATGAATTCGGTTATAGGAGCGGTTCATTTAGCACCATTGAGAGTCGGGAGTTTCTTTGGAACTTGGGATGTGATGGTGGCTTTGTTAGACGATCATCTGATGATCTTGGGGATGGACTTTCTCAAGCATGCCAAAGAAGTTCATGTGTCACATGAGGGTTTCTTGGTGTTCTTGTACGAAGCCAAAACTCCACATGTTCCCATGAAACTAAAGAGTAAGCTTGGATGGAATCCCATAAGTACTGCAATCAGGTTCATTGAGGGAGTCTATGGAAGTGTAGACAGACCTTGTGATAGGGTGCAATTGCAAGAGGTGACTCCGGACATATGTTCTTTTGATTTCGTGAACGAAGAGAAATGAAGTATACAAAGGTTGACAACATTGGATATTTCATCAAAGTCTATCTTGGAGAAGATGGATAGGTTGCGGAGCTGGCATGACCAGAATCAAGTTAGGGAGGGTAAGTTGGAGTCGTCCATCGCAACACTTGTGAAAGTCATTACACAGGAAACGCAGCTCAAGTCACCATGTTTCCAATAGGTTTTCGATGAGGTTGAGGAGGGTTGGTTAGGCCACTCGCTTGCACCATAAACTCTAAGTGATAATATGGAGGAGGGAACAAAGTCACTCACTCATCTATACTTGGAGGATGCGGAGGAAGTGAGAATGGAAGACTGAGACCCTGCAACGATTGGGAACTATTGCAAATGAGTGATGGGAATCTATGATTTTGAGCTTGACGCAGAATGACTTGAGAATGATTGGTCTTAAGGTACTTGCATAAAGAACATAGATCAGACACATCGTTCACCTGGATCCTTGGTGGTGGATTCCAAGAATACTTAGTCTGTTGAGATTGGAAAATGGGTGTGTTTTCGAGGAAGTAGGTAGTGTGACCCTGGTGCCTTAGTGAAAATGTGTCGCGGCAAAAAATGAGGGAAGCGCTTGTTGGTTGTGAAAGATAGCAGTTAGTACATGAGGGTGTAGATAGAAGTTGAGTAACTTGAAAACAATTGCAAAGCTGAGTTGAAGACTTGGCGAAAATCTAGAAAAGGGTGAAGAAACTTTCCTTGAGCTTGAGTATTGGACCGAGAGACACAATATTTGGACAGAAATGATTTGAGAACATGGGGAAGTTCATACTTGAAAATTGGACGTGATATCCAGACTGATCACCTGAATAGTCTAAGATGTAGGAGTTAGCTATGTGTAGAAGCATGAAATTGGGTTGGATTATGGAAACAATGAAGGTCATAATAATTTCAACACTTGGGCAAATTTGAAAATCATCGCAACAAGTAGTGGTGAAATGTAACATTGAGGACAGAGTTGAAGCTTTTCCCATATCAGTGTAGACATGACATGTGGTTGTGGATGACAAGTTGATGCATAGACAAACTGCAAGGGTGATCACAACAGATGAAGCATGTTGGGATTGTCGAGACGAAAATGACTTTGATTGGGGGAGGGTGTAATGACCCAGGATTTTCACTACATGTGTTCTCCTTCCATGAGTCAATCAAATGAGTTATGTGAGCTAGAAGGGAACCCAACATATTTATAGGCAAGTTTACATATTTGGATGTTGTCATGCTAAAGACAACTTCCCAACACTTGACTTGCGATGGAGGATGATGACTGGAGTGGAAATTTGGGTGAGCGTCCCATGGTGGACATGGTGCCCTCACCAAAAACGGAAAATGAGGGGGTTAGCCAACGAAGAGTGCACACAATAAAAGGAAGTGTGCGCAAGAAAAGGAAGAGAACAAGTAATAAAAGGAAGCACATGAAATCATAGGAAGAGTGTGTATAAGAAAAGGGAGTTCACACTTTGGCAAGTCGGCTCTAAAATGGTTAAGTGGATAAAGCGATTGAAAGGAGTGCGTTGGCTCAGTGACAAAGGGGTGCATCAACTAGAAATGGTGTGTTTATTGGCAAGGGCGCATGCCTATAAAATCCAAGTATGAGGGATTCATTTGGCAAGGAAGTCATGGAATTTTTAGATGAAGAACTCAGTTAATAAAAAGAAGACAAGTCATATTTGAGGCAAGGGAACTTGGCAAGGAACCACAGGCTGAAGGATGAAGTAGGAAGGAGAGAGTCATTCTATTTCTGACTAAGGCAAGAGAAAGGGAGGACGCACTAGGGAAACTTGTTTAAGTAGAGTTGTTTGGTTTCGCACAGGTTGTTGTGTGTGAGCAAAAGCTCCTTTGTATCTCTTTCTTTTTGTGGAATGAGTTGAGCTCGGCACACTATAGTTCTTGTTAAAAATGATTTTGGGTATTAGGACGCTTTGGCTGCCCACACATATATTTCATTTTTTCTTGTATGAATGATGTTTCTTTACTATTGAAATAATTCTAAGTATAATAAAAACATGGACATAACTAAGCAATGAATGAAACTAAGTGAAGGCATAGCCCAGGTTGAGTAATTTGGTTTGGTTTTGTCATCGAATGTAAGATGTTGGTGTCGCACGGTGACTGGGAGCGTTGGGTGTTTCCTTTTCCCAAATGAAATCTCGCCAAGCCCATGACAGTTTCATTGCAATAGGTTTGTGATAGTGCAGTAGAAAGAATCCTTCAGCGCACTTCCTCTGCATGTGTTCCAAATTTGCACCATACTGTTTGTGCACCATAGAATCCTTCTGTGCACTTCCTCTGCCTGTGTGTCAACTTTGCAACATATTTTTTGTGATCTCATTGACTTCAATGACAACATATAATCAACAAAATCCCCCTTTGGCATTGATGAAAACTCTATTGTTGAGCTTCTCCCCCTATCAGTGTGTTCCTCTAGCCTCCACTCCCCCTTGTTGTATGATCCTCTTTGTCGTAGTTGTATTTTTCTCCCCCTTTGACATCAATGGAAAAGAGAAATTCATAATAATTGTGCACATCTTGAGAGTGACTCCCTCTATAAGAATGTTGTTGTCTCTATTGCTCAATTTCTTGTGTTGCTATGTTTTTCATTATGCGCAACTACGAGACAAAATATCGTTATGTGATTCTCTCCCTTTGAAACTAATGACAAATAAATACTGTGAAGAGTCTCTCCTTCATCCCTTGTTATGTGCACGGAACCATCGTTAAACAAAATATTATCGATAGCCATTGTAAACTTTAACCAAGAACATCTCCACAAAAGCAAACATCTCCCTATTACAGCAGCAAATGGGGATCCTTTTGAAGTTACATTCAATGCCAAGAAAAGTAATTTATGTGTGATAGTATGCATCATTTCCTCAGGAGGATCTAATCCATCCGTAGTTGATGCAACATGCATAAATTCAAGTGTTATTGTAAAGTGGTGGCCCTCCAGACTGGAAAATCCATGCGCAAAGTACAACCTTGAATTCAAATAACATATTATTATACTGAATATATTTGTTTGGTTTTGTAGTATTTCCTGCTACATCTGGGATAATTTTTTTATTGTAATCATCACACTTTCCTTGTATTTCAAGCCTCGTTTTTGTTTTCTTGTTTTATCTTCTTCAGAATAAAGTTGGGAAATGTGATTATGTTGCGGACGCTCCCCTTGACCGCCAAATCATGTTGTGCAATGAATGACGCACTTGGGAAGTAGTGAACTGTGTTATTTATCCACAACACTTGAGTACAGTAGGATGTTGCATCTATATACTCTGATACTAAGTTGCTCCCCCTATTGTTGTACTACTAAATCATCGCGGTTTTATTGTTACTCTCCCCCTTTGATTGTGCTACCTTCTCTTTCTTTCTGAAATTTATCCCCCTATATGTATGCTTCATCTTCTTCTTCATAGGTTCTTTTGTTGTGTTTCTCCCCCTTAGATTGTGCTTTCTCTTTTAATTTTATAAAGTAGCTCCCCATATGAATGTATTGTCCTTCCTTGTTGTAATTTCTTATCCTTTTCTGATTTAATATAACTTTCATCAAACCTCTTATTCTTTTGTCTTTTTCATTTAATTTGTAAAGAGAACATTCATCAACATTTTCTCATTTTGGAGGTCTGCTACCAACTCATCCTTGCATCCTTTTCAAAGAGAATGATTTTCTTACTCTATCTCAACCGCATTGGCAGTCTTTCAATGATCAGCATGGCCATCATCAATTGGATGAGCTTGTTCCTCTTCTTGCAAGGAAAGTAATGTATCATTTATATTAACCATATATTCACATTCAGTTGGTATTGGATATTTAAGAAGGATATTGTCACAATTGATAACATGGGAAATTTTTACTAAGCAACTCATAACTGATAGGATTTGTTGCCTTCAACATTTTCTCACAATATATTGTTTTAAAATGAATGTTTTGTTGTTGTTCAAGAAATGTTCATGCTGCTTGTTCAAGAAATGTCCATCCTCTGTTGATAAATCTGATGAATTAAATTATCCCTTTTGGGTTGGTTACACTTGCTTCCAATATTTTTCAATGTGTCCAAGAATGAAAGCAATATGTCATTTCCTTGTCTTCATGATGTGAGCCTCCATTATCATTTTTCATATTAGTATATCTTCACTATCATCAGAAGCTTTCTCACTCTTCCTGTAGTGGCAATTTTCTAGCTTTGCCAATCCATTTTTCTTTAAGAGGAGATACTTAATCTTGTTCCATGTCGTGTGACTTAAACATCCACTATCAACATGAGTTGTTGGTTCACATTCTTCCTTCTTTAGATCTTCTTATTTCCTTCTCCACACTTTTGTGTACTTTTCTTTCTTTTGTTTGGAAATGATACTACTTTCTTTGTTTTGAAATATAGAGCTAGATGACATTTTTCTTCATCATTTTTATGGTCTTCTGATTTTCTCCTCCATACTTTTGTCCTTATGTATTCATGTTTGACTTGAGTATTTACTTCCTCACTATTTCTGAGATTGCTTCTACAGTACTTTTCTATGTGACCATAGTTGGGGAATTTGTAACATTCAACATTGTAGCGTATGGGAGAAAAAGAGTTGTAGTCTCTATTAGTTGGCCCATGAAATCTTATACTTTGATGATGTATTTTTCTTCCATTTCTAAGGTTATTATTTCTTCCATAACTACTACAGTTTTTTGCTTTATGCTCAAATATTTGTTCGACAACACAGGTATTCCAACGAAGGACAAACACCTTCAGTAACCACTCACATAACCAGATCAAATATCAACACACCAATGTTTTCACGTGGTAAAACCCCTACGGTGAAACATCCACGGCCCCAGCCAACGCGGCCACTTGGAGCAGTTTATTAATGCAAAGAAAAAGATTACAGAGATATTTTACAAGAGAGTTTCTCACAATCGATCATCGGCAANAAAAGTAATATGCATAGTAAGACCTTCATTATGAGGGACTATTTCACTGTCTTCACTAGAATTGGATGCATAATTTTCATATATAAGCTTGTAAAACTCTGCATGTGCTAATGCAAAATATTTTTCCTTTAAATCATCCTTGTAATAATCATAAACTGGACCACTTTGATAGGTTCCTAATGATAAATATGAAGATTTTTGTTCTTTAATAATAGTTTGGTCTTTAAGATAGCTTCCAACAGAAGTTTTTTCAATCAATAATTGATCTTCACAAAAATAATCAGCACAAAATTCTTCATGAGAAGACCCATTAAAAAGACCATCAAGATGGTTAGGAGCATTATGATAACATTCCAAAATTTATTCACTAATCTCATCACTAAATCCATCCTGAAAATTTTCGCTAAGAGATTTAAATTGCTCACAACAATCATCCAAGAGGCACTTGGCAGGATAAATCCTCTTATAATATGAATGAAAAGAAGCATGAAAATCATTTAGAGATGAAATACTAGAGATAGGAAGAGTTTTGTACCATTGTCTCGCCTCTCCTTCCAAGGAGTACATAAACATTTTCATTAATACATCTTCGTGAAAAATACCTAATTGATCCATGTATTCATGAAATTTGATGAGATGTTGAGCAGGATGATCATTCACTTTTTCTCTAAATCTTGGAAGGTAGTCTCCCCACTCATGCATAGTAGGCATATCATCTGGAAAACCATGAACAACAGAGAAATCAAATGGATCAAACCTACGAGCCAAAATGGCTTCCATGGCCTTCGACATCCTGGATCAATGGAATCACCAACAGATTCTTCCTTCATTGAGTTTTCAAGTGAATGATGCAATCATAAATTATGTCCAACCCATGTTCACAATTAGGAGATAGAGCTGATCATTGTCATTATTTCCACGAAATATGTCTTCGTTCCTTCGTTCCTTCGTCCCCGACATCGGCACCAAAATATGTTAGCCCCTAAAGTTGCACTTGACTGCTAAAGGGAAATCTAGGGAATCATCAAGTTATTACAATGGTTTATTATTATAGGTATGTTTTGTATTTTGAAAAAGTTTTGAGTTTTCAGTAGTGGATGAAGAAGGACAACATCAATCTCTGATCACAAATGAAGTTCCTATCACACTTACTTAATAAATGGTGGTCAATCTAATGAGGCGGATAAAATAATTAGAGGAAAGAAATATGCAAGTTCCCAATCTGTTCACTCACATAGGAAGATTCATGATCCTAAATATAATTCAGAAACAAAGAATAATGTACTCAAGAACAAGTCTTGTAATGGGCAAGAAAACAGTAAAATATCCACTTCCTTACCAACATAACAAGATATATTGAATTCTTTGCAAAGCTAACATGTTTTTGAAGTAAGAAAATGAATAATAAGAGAGCATAGGAGAGAGTCTACTCATCAGATAGCCTTTAGCATTGACTGTAAAATGAAATGAGTTCTAGACTTTACAATTAGAAACAGAGTATTTGTTATGCACGCCACTGACCCCCCCTTTTTACATTCAAAAATGGTCCTTCAAATAAACAATACAATACCAGCTATTAAGAACCAATTTCATTCAAAGGAAACAAATCTTTGATTTGTAGAAGAGAATCTGGAAATGAATGCTCTACCTGAAAATATGGATCTAAGATGGGCTTCCCGGGATGTTGATCTAATCCCTTGAAATTTGAGATATATATTCAACTGTCATCTTTTATTTCCACGGGTTATTATTTTGATAAAACTATAATTGTGCCATTTGTGGAAAACAAATCTTTACTTTGGTGCGTTCATGGAATTGAATCAATGAAATCGTGGATTTGGTTTTTATCATCTGCGATCTGGAGTTGGCTTGAATTCCAGGGAATGGATATTCATTGCCAATGATGAAACTTTCCCCTACTGCCATGTCCTCTATCACTGGAAATTTCTGGAAAATTTCATCCTACTCAGACACATATTTCTCCTAAATCGTTGAGAAATTTAGCAAACCCTCCCGAATCAAGGTAAATGGATCCATTTGGGAGGTGGGTTTTGAACGGTTTCAGCAAATTCCTTACAGTTTGGTCAAAAATTACGGTTTGGGAATGTGAATGTATATTTCAAATTTCCACCACCTGTAGTCGAAATGTATTGATCTAAACTTGATTGTTTATTTGATTTGCCCAGAAACCTGGAGATAGTATTTTGACAAGATCATATGTTACCTTCTAATTTTAAATGGCCTTAATATTTTGGATCCAAATTAAATGAAGATGATAGGTTGCCTGAAAATCTGGGATTGAAGATTGACTGTTGATTACAAAGCCTTGAAGTGTTGAAATTTCCAGGTGTTCTGCCACTTTATTTGATTATAGAATGCTCCATCTTTGACTTGATCACTAACAACAGAACACTGAGATTTTGACATCAATTATATTGAAGTATCCATGTGAATGGATAAATTTAATGAACCAAGGTGTCAAGATCTTCTCCCTCTGTTTAGATTGTTGCCACCTATATTATTTATTCATTTTTCTAATTGATCGCATGGATGTATTCTACCCGAACATCATGTATTCCACCTAAAATTAAGTATTTGAAGGTGATATGCCAACAATATGACAAATGACAATATGTTTTATGAACATGCCATAAGGGACTCCATGTTCATCATAGCCACTCTTTATTGCAACTAGATCATCACTCGAGAAAACATAGTAGTTCTCGATACTCTTTTCTTGGGACAAAGTACCTTTATAACTAAATGCACAACTTTGCTTTAATGTCTTAAGTGTATTCAAACCAAAGGATCTGCAAAAGAATAATATTTTCGTAGCACGAATTAAACTGATGAAATCTGCATTTTCTTCATCCTTGGATAGGGTTCAGTGTTTATATTTATCCTGTAGTAGTTTAGTATTGGACATTTTTGTGATGGGAAATTGACATTTGGATGAGTGCATAGCCTTGGAGCCTTGTCACTTGAACTCTGGCTTGGTGTCAATTGATGTGTGACTAAGCGGTGAGTTGTGATATAATGCTCGATCCCGTGAATTGAAAAATGGGCTTGATTCTTGGTCTCGAGATATTGATCCTTAGAGCATGTGTGGAGATTGGCGTCAGTGACCAAAACAAAAATAATGAAACTTTTAGTGCTAGATCATCTTTGGTGCTTAGTCTTTGATGTGTTGACTTGTGACTTCAAGATTGGGATCGATGAACATAATGCCCAATTTTCATTTTTCATATTTTTAATAAAGAAATTACAAAAATATTATAAAATCTCGATGGCATAATTAAACTTCTAAACCCCAATAATAAACCTGCATAATACCAATAACAATTGGAAATTTTTATCGACTGCTAATAGCGCACTTATAGAAGTGATCTTTCGCATGCTACAAGAACCACAACATTCTTGCAGCAAGGTGTATTGTGAATGTAATTTTAAGTGCTAACAGGGACCATGGAAAGTTATCTCAAGACAGATAAATGATACTTTTTTTGTGGGTGTAAGAGTGAGTGGGGTGAAGGTTGTAGCCATAGTTGACACCGGAGCAACTCACCATTTTATCAGTGAATGGACTACTACATCGCCCCATTGTAAATATGAGTGAATTTTGGTTGTGTTTAAGGTATTCAACTCAGCGGTGAATTCGGTGATAGGAGTGGTTCGTTTAGCACCATTGAGAGTCGGGAGTTGCTTTGGAACTTGGGATGTGATGGTGGCTTTGTTAGACGATCATTTGATGATCTTGGGGATGGACTTTCTCAAGCATGCCAAAGCAGTTCATGTGTCACATGAGGGTTTCTTGGTGTTCTTGTACGAAGCCAAAAATCCACATTTTCCCATGAAACTGAAGATTAAGCTTGGATGGAATCCCATAAGTACTGCAATCAGGTTCATTGAGGGAGTCTGTGGAAGTGTAGACAGACCTTGTGATAGGGTGCATTTGCAAGAGGTGACTCCAGACATATGTTCTTTTGATTTCATGAACGAAGAGAAATGAAGTATACAAAGGTTGACAGCATTGGAGATTTGATCAAAGTTTATCTTGGAGAAGATGGATAGGTTGCGGATCCTGCATGACCAGAATCAAGTTAGGGAGGGTAAGTTGGAGTCGTCCATCACAACACTTGTGAAAGTCATTACATAGGAAACGTAGCTCGAGTCACCATGTTTCCAATAGGTTTTCGATGAGGTTGAGGAGGATTGGTTAGGCCACTCGCTTGCACCACAAAATCTAAGTGCTAATATGGAGGAGGGAACAAAGGCACTCACTCATCTAGACTTGGTGGATGTGGAGGAAGTGAGAATGGAAGATCGAGACCCTGCAACGATCGGGAACTATTGCAAATGAGTTATGGGAATCTATGATTTTGAGCTTGACGCAGAATGACTTGAGAATTTGGGATGCTCATCAAAGGAAGTCAGATTGGTCTTAAGGTACTTGCACAAAGAACATAGATCAGACACATCGTTCACCCGGATCCTTGGTGGTGGATTCCGGGAATACTTAGTCTGTTGAGCTTGGAAAATGGGTTTGTTGTCGAGGAAGTAGGTAGTGTGACCCTGGTGCCTTAGTGAAAAGGTGTCGCAGCAAAAAATGAGGGAAGCGCTTGTTGGTTGTGAAAGATAGCAGTTAGTACATGAGGGTGTAGATAGAAGTTGAGTAACTTGACAACAATTACAAAACTGAGTTGAAGACTTAGAGAAAATCTAGGAAAGGGTGAAGAAACTTTCCTTGATCTTGAGTATTGGACCGAGAGACACAAGTTTTGGACAGAAATGATTTGAGAACATGGGGAAGTGCATACTCGCAGATTGGACGTGATAGCCAGACTGATCACCTGAATATTCTAATATGTAGGAGCTAGCTATGTGTAGAAGCATGAAATTGGGTTGGATTATGGAAACAACGAAGGTCACAATAGTTTCAACACTTGGGCTAATTTGAAAATCATCGCAACAAGTAGCGGTGAAATGTAACATTGAGGACAGAGTTGAAGCTTTTCCCATATCAGTGTAGACATGACATGCGGTTGTGGATGACAAGTTGATGCATAGACAAATATCAAGGGTGATCACAGCAGATGAAGCATGTTGGGATTGTCGAGACGACAATGACTTTGATTGGGGGAGGGTGTAACGACCCAGGATTTTCACTACATGCATGCTCCTTCCATGAGTCAATCTAATGAGTTATGTGAGCTAGAAGGGAACCCAACCTATTTATAGGCGAGTTTACATATTCGGATGTTGTCATGCTAAAGACAACTTGCCAACACTTGAATTTCGATGGAGGATGATGACTGGAGTGGAAATTTGGGTGGGCGTCCCATGGTGGACATGGCGCCCTCACCAAAAACGGAAAATGAGGGGGTCAGCCAACGAAGAGTGCACGCAATAAAAGGAAGTGTGCGTAAGAAAAGGAAGAGCACGCGTAATAAAAGGAAGCACATGAAATCATAGGAAGAGTGTGTATAAGAAAAGGGAGTGCACACTCTGGCAATTCGACTCTAAAATGGTTAAGTGGATAAAGAGATCGAAAGCAGTACGTTGGCTCAGTGACAAAGGGGTGCATCAACTAGAAATGGTGCGTTTATTTGCAAGGGCACATGCCTATAAAAGCCAAGTATGAGGGATTCATTTGGCAAGGAAGTCATGGAATTTTTAGATGAAGAAATCAGTTAATAAAAAGAAGACAAGTCATATTTGAGGCAAGGGTACTTGGCAAGGAACCACGGGCTGAAGGATGAAGCACGAAGGAGAGAGTCATTCTATTTCTGACTAAGGAAAGAGAAAGGGAGGATGCACTAGGGCAACTTGTTTAAGTAGAGTTGTTTGGTTTCACACAGGTTGTTTATGTGTGAGCATAAGCTCCTTTGTATCTCTTTCTTTTTATGGAATGATTTTAGCTCGGCACACTACAGTTCTTGTTAAAAATGATTTTGGGTATTAGGACACTTTGGTCGCCCACACATATGTTTCATTTTTTCTTGTATGAATTATATTTCTTTACTGTTGAAATAATTCTAAGTATAATAAAAACATGGACATAACTAAGCAACGAATGAAACTAAGTGAAGGCATAGCTTAGGTTGAGTAATTTGGTTTGGTTTTGTCGTTGAACATAAGATGTTGGTGTCACACAGTGACTGGGAGCGTTGGGTGTTTCCTTTGCCCAAATGCAATATCTCCAGGCCCATGACAGTTTCATTGCAATAGGTTTTTGATAGTGCAATAGAAAGAATCCTTCCGCGCACTTCCTCTGCATGTGTTCCAGATTTGCACCATACTATTTGTGCACCATAGAATCCTTTTGTGCACTTCCTCTGCATGTGTGTCAACTTTGCAGCATATTTTTTGTGACCTCATTGACATCAATGACAACATATAATCAACAAACTCCCCCTTTTTCATTGATGGAAACTCTATTGTTGAGCTTCTCCCCCTGTCAGTGTGTTCCTTTGGCCTCCACTCCCCCTTGTTGTATGATCCTCTTTGTCATAGTTGTATTTTTCTCCCCCTTTGAAATCAATGGAAAAGAGAACTTCGTACTGATTGTGCACATATTGAGAGTGACTCCCCCTATAAGAATGTTGTTGTCTCTATTGCTCAATTTCTAGTGTTGCTATGTTTTTCATTGTGCGCAACTACGAGAGAAAATATCATTATGTGATTCTCTCCCTTTGAAACTAATGACAAAGAAATACTTTGAAGATTCTCTCCTTCATCCCTTGTTATGTGCACGGAACCATTGTTAAACAAAATATTATCGATAGCCATTGTAAACTTTAACCAAGAACATATCCACAAAAGAAAACATATCCCTATTACAGCAGCAAATGGGGATCCTTTTGAAGTTACATTCAATGCCAAGAAAAGTAATTTATGTGTGATAGTATGCATCATTTCTTAGGGAGGATCTGATCCATCCGTAGTTGATGCAACATGCATAAATTCAAGTTTTATTGCAAAGTGGTGGCCCTCCAGACTGGAAAATCCATGCACAAAGTACAACCTTGAATTCAAATAACATATTATTATACTGAATATATATGTTTGGTTTTGTAGTATTTCCTGCTACATGTGGGATACAGTTTTTATTGTAATCATCACACTTTCCTTGTACTTCAAGCCTCGTTTTTGTTTTCTTGTTTTATCTTCTTCAGAATAAAGCTGGGAAATGTGCTTATGTTGCGAACGCTCCCCTTGACCACCAAATCATGTTGTGCAATGAATGACGCACTTGGGAAGTAGTGAACTGTGTTCTTTATCCACAACACTTGAGTACAGTAGGATGTTGCATATATATACTCTGATACTAAGTTGCTCCCCCTATTGTTGTACTACTAAATCATCACGGTTTTATTGTTACTCTCCCCCTTTGATTGTACTACCTTCTCTTTCTTTCTGAAATTTATCCCCCTATATTTATGCTTCATCTTCTTCTTCATAGGTTCTTTTGTTGTGTTTCTCCCCCTTAGATTGTTCTTTCTCTTTTAATTTTATAAAGTAGCTCCCCATATGAATGTATTGTCCTTCCTTGTTGTAATTTCTTATCCTTTTTTTATTTAATATAACTTTCATCAAATCTCTTATTCTTTTGTCTTTTTCATTTCATTTGTAAAGAGAACATTCATAAACATTTTCTCATTTTGGAGGTCTGCTACCAAATCGTCCTTGCATCCTTTTCAAAGAGAATGATTTTCTTACTCTGTCTCAACCGCATTGGCAGTCTTTCAATGATCAACATGGCCATCATCAATTGGATGATCTTGTTCCTCTTCTTGCAAGGAAAGTAATGTATCATTTATATTAACCATATATTCACATTCAGTTGGTATTGGATATTTAAGAAGGATATTGTCACAATTGATAACATGGAAAAATTTTACTAAGCAACTCATAACTGATAGGATTTGTTGCCTTCAACATTTTCTCACAATATATTGTTTAAAAATGAATGTTTTGTTGTTGTTCAATAAATGTTCATGTTGCTTGTTCAAGAAATGTCCATCCTCTGTTGATAAATCTGATGAATTAAATTATCCCCTTTGGGTTGGTTACACTTGCTTCCAATATTTTTCAATGTGTCCAAGACTGAAAGCAATATGTCATTTTCTTGTCTTCATGATGTGAGCCTCCATTATCATTTTTCATATTAGCATATATTCACTATCATCATAAGCTTTCTCACTCTTCCTGTAGTAGCAATTTTCTAGCTTTGCCAATCCATTTTTCTTTAAGAGGAGATACTTAATCTGGTTCCCTGTCTTGTGACTTAAACATCCACTATCAACATGATTTGTTGGTTCACATTATTCCTTCTTTAGATCTTCTTATTTCCTTCTCCACACTTTTGTGTACTTTTCTTTCTTTTGTTTGGAAATGATACTACTTTCTTTGTTTTGAAATATAGGGCTAGCTGACATTTTTCTTCATCATTATTATGGTCTTCTGATTTTCTCCTCCATACTTTTGTCCTTATGTATTCATGTTTGACTTGAGTATTTACTTCCTCACTATTTATGAGATTGATTCTACAGTACTTTTCTATGTGACCATAGTTGGGGCATTTGTAACATTCAACATTGTAGTGTATGGGAGAAAAAGAGTTGTAGTCTCTATCAGTTGGTCCATGAAAGATTATACTTTGATGATGTCTTTTGCTTCCATTTCTAAGGTTATAATTTCTTCCATAACTACTACAATTTTTTGCTTTATGCCCAAAAAGTTTGCAAGAAAAATAGTAACTAGAAAAGAAACTTTGATACTTGGTAGTAAATTATCTCCTTCGAGGCACATCTCTTCTAAGCTCATTCCTTTCATACCTTATTTGATTTCACTTTCTTTCCATATTGTTATCTTCACTACAATTGGGACAAGTTTCTAACCTTGTTTGCTTCACCACAAATTGTTAGTCAAGGAGATTACTCCAAGAAAAATAACTTGCACATTATGAACATTGGTTCCAAAAAATTGCAAGCCTCTCTAAAGTGATGTTATGTATCAGAAAAACACTATTACCAAAGTCTCTAGCCTCTATCAGCATCTACTTGAAGTGTGTTTGAAATTATGTTGGAACATAGAGAAATTATTCTTGCATTGGAGGAGTTCAATCATATGAACACACTAAAATTTCTTCGAAATAAGTTTACATGGAGCACAAAGGATACAGGTGCTACAACAATACTAAAATTCCTTATACCCAATATTTCATGATGTTGTCAGGAATTGAGAAGGTGGTGGATGCTTCTCAATAGGTTGTATACTCTACATTATGATGAGTGGATTCATTTTTTTAATAATAATTGCATGCAATGGTTGCTCCTAATAAACAACGTAATCCAACAATCCTTTAGATTTGACAATGGTCATATCAAATATATCAAAAGAGACTCCTACATTGCAATATAATGAGAGTCAAGGATGTCTTGTTGTCATATATCCACTAAATGAGACAGGGTCTTAGATCAATGATTCAACATATACCCAATTGGGTATTTTTCAATATTATCAGTGTCGACTTAAAGGTCACTATATGTTTGAGGTGCTTCGAGAATTGCTTGGAGTCTTCTTTCCCTACTATTGACTAGTCCAAATGGTATGTCAAGAAAGTAAGGGAAAATGCTCGATGGAAGGTCCCAATTATACCTACTCTCATTTGGGATGGCACTTCTGACCAATATGTGGGCCTATTTTCCACTTAAGGGTTTCTAATTAATAATATGAGGATAGATTTTCATCCACGGAAAATTATATCTAAATTGAATTGTTTATATTTGAACTAAAGTTATTCTATTCTAACCTAATTCTATTTTATCCTATCTTGATCATGAGAAACTCTACCAATATAGATACAATATAAAATGATATTATTGACAGTAGAATTAGTTCATATCAATCAATAACATGTTGAAACAATAAATCTACAAACAAAATAACAAATAGCTGCAAACCATATATGTGGATTTACCATTGTATCCATTAGAAATTACGATAGCATAAGCATCCTAAATGGCATACATAGAAATATTTCATATCACATTCATCCAATAAAACTTATAAAACAAAAACATATGCAGAGTAGTCCCATACACATTTGCTAAGAGTCATGACTTCAAAATTGTTTTATGCTCTTTATTATCTCATAAATAGTAGTACCATATGATATTACAATGGGAAAAAGTCCTCAAATATTCAATAGAGTTCCATTTTATAAAACAAGAGAATCTCTTTACATTCTATAACTATCATTATTTCATATGATGGTTACACTTTATAGTTTCATATTCTTATATTATGTGTACAATTAGATTTTATGGAGAAATAAACATTATACAAAAATTATGAGGCTTTCTTGGATGCTATGTTATCTCTATAGGTTTCCCACAATTCTTAGTTGCTCGGGACTTCTTCTACTATGTTTAGCTGCATATTTTCCACCTGTATCTAACCATCACATGTCTAGGAAACTACTTCCCTCTTCATATCCTTTTGAATTCCTTTGAGATAATTATTTGTAGAAGTAATCAATTTGATCAGTGTTATAAAGTATTCATTTAATATGTCTTTATTGAACTCTTTGATCTAATCAATTGCTTTCTTGTTGAGGTCTCAGTTTTATTCTACCTCTTTCATTCTTAATTCACTTGGGGCTACTT
>SNQJ01S0036768.1:0-17988 GCA_010110895.2 Picea sitchensis
ATCAAACTCAAAAAAAAATTCATCAGGATCTTCTGAAGAAAAACCATGAAAATTAGGTAGTGCTGAGAGTGGAATGTTCTTCATGGGGGCTACTCCTCTAGGAATATCACCAATAGGAAATCCTAATGTGGAGAAAGAGTTTTCATCATTTACCTCTCCTTTAGGACCTGCCTGTTCTTTGTGATGCAATTCTTCATTGTACTCATCCATGTTTTCTTCTTCTTTCTCCCCTGTCGCGCTTGCTCTATCCTCAATGTTTCCTGCTAGTTTCTAGACTATCTCGGGACTCCAAACTTCTTTCCCTGTTTCAAAGTTTGCTTGGAATGAAGGCTGGGATTTTTGTTTTCGAAGGTTTGGTCATTGAGAAGCAGATTCAGACTTTGATATAATCTAGTCAATATAATTCTGTCTTCCTCCTTTTCCTCTTCCCATGCCACCTGTAGGGTCAATGTCTTTGGGGTCTCTGCGTCCTCTCATGCAATCTTTGTATCTGAAAAATCATAAGTGCTTTTGAAATCTATAATTACCTACCCCGGCAACGATGCCAAAATGTTGGTCACTATAATTGCTTAATTAATATAAACAATCAAGTGCTACATAAATTTTCAACCCAGGGAAGTCTATTTATTTCAAAGGTAACCATGCACTATATATTCTCAATCTCAAAATAAACCTAGAGTTGTAGTAAAAACTATATTAATCACCCTTGCCTTGAATAAACTGAAGTTCTGACTTGAATTACAGGAAAGAAACCTACCTATTGCAGAGCTTAAAGAGATGATTAATCTGAAGAATCCTGGATTACATTAAAATAACAACTGCAACAGGAAAGACCAACTATTTTGTAACCAGAGAACAGGACCCTATTTCCCAAGCAGGAAACTGCAACACCTTGTTTATGATTAACACACTTTCATGAACTCATTAATGTATTGAAGGCTAACTATTTCTAATAGAGAACAGGACCCTAATTCCTTCCCAAAGCAGGAACCTTCAACACCAGTCTCTGACTAGCATACTCATGGAAATAATTGAAGGCTAACGAAAAGGCTAGAGAGAAATGGTCAGAACAGTCTTTTATTCATCTATCAATGTATCATATTACAATCTGAAATGAAGTACGTCCTTCTCTGTAAAAATTTCTTAGTACAAAAACTGATGATCCTCTCGAATGGTGATTTCCTCTTATTTAAAGAGGAAAATCCCTTCGATACAATTGATCAACAAATTACAGGTGTATATCTGGGTCCTATTCTTAGTCAGATCGACTTTCTAAACTGGAATAGGGTCTCCTAGTCTTCCGCAACAAAATGTTATTACGAGTGTTGAGTGAAGTGTTGTTGTTACAGATGGAGTAACAACTCTTTTGTTTCTTGTTATTGTGTGTTGTTTCGGCATCGCAAATCGTGGGTTGTTTCAGCCACGGGAATTGCGTTCTGACTGTGTAGTCAATCTGTGTGAGTTGTTGTTCAGCATCGTTGACCACGGACTGTGTAACAGCTTTGGTGTTTCAGAATCGTCAACCATTGACTGTGTAACAACTTCTTCTGTGTTTTAGCATCGTCGACCACAGACTGTGTAACAACTTCCTCTGTGTTTCAGCATCGTTGACTATGGACTGTGTAACGGCTTCTTCTGTGTTTCAGCCTCGTCAACCATGGACTGTGTAATAGCATCTATGTTTCATCATCGTCGACCATGGACTGTGTAACAACTTCTGAGTTGTTGTTTCAGCATCGTCAACCATGGACTGTGTAACAACATCTGTGTTTCAGCAACAGGCTTCAATGCTAATCTGCAGTTCGAACTGTTTCAACACTTATACATTTTTAATCAATGGTTAAGTACGAGAGTGATGTAAAATTATATGCAAAACAGATTAAATGTATAGTAAAGAGAAGAGACGTTGTATACCTTTGGAAAGATAGGATAAAGTGATAATATGAGTTTAAATGTGAGTGAACAAGAGTGAAATGGTGGCAAAAAGTATGGGCAAAAAGGTACATTATGTGGTCCTAACAGGAACCTACTAGACATAAGGTTTGTGTTGACCCATGTTCCCATCCACCGATATTGATAAGGACAAGATATTGATATGATCCGAAAGACTTTGAAATTCCAATTCATAGAGACTATGAGGGGATATATATATAAGAGAGTAGTGTAACTTAGTGGAATGTATAGGGCTATACGGGCTCGAACCATAGACCTTCTCGGTAGAACAGATCAAAGTTATTATTATCAAATTAATTTGAACTATTCCAAGAACCCAACATGCATTTTATCGCATTGGACTCTTTCCATGTCCATGTGGATTCCACTACCATTTCATTGGGAACATGTTGGCATAGCTAGGGGAACACATGCTACACCACCCCAGGTAATTTTCTAGAAAAAAATTACAAATTATTAGTTAATCATACGGTACTTGCACACATTAGCAATGGATGGGATTCTTGACTACTATGTTTTGGATCATAAAAGATAGGTGGTGATCTAGGAATCCCATGATGGACATAGAAACATGCATTATAGTGAGAAGACACAACTATCACAACATACATTAAAATGAGACATGTTGGATGCAAGTATCATTCAATTCAAGGCTAGAGTGCACTCTCCACTCCACTATTCATATTATTATATTCATTCACTCCTATGAGTACATATTCTCCCTTTATCTTCTATCATTTGTTTACTTAGGGTTCATGTGTGTGTGTGTGGTTAAGATTTTGTACTAAAAATCTGTTATAGTTGTATTCGTCAATGTAAGAATACAAAAAAAAAAATTCCCACAGTCTATGATTCATACTTTGTTAAAACAATTGATGTGTGTCTACCAAAAATGCAATTTTATCCTTTCATGAGGATTGTGAACTTTTACTAGTATAAATCCTACTTTAAAAAACACGTCAAAACCCTTACCTTATCATTGTCCTTTTTCCAATTAGCCCATACAACTTGATAAGAGTTTCACATGAGATGCATTTCCATCACCAAGACCTGCATGAATCATAAAATACAAATTCTTTATATGAGTAAATAATATATCAACAAATAAAAAATCATTTAGTTATGTAAAATACTCTAGAACAAACTTAAGTGGCCGCATACCTTAATGAGCTTCTCTTTGTTTTGAGAATAGGTTATTCTCTACTGAACAGGGCCAACCACGTGAAGGTGGAAGCTCATATGGCCCCTCCCCCCCATCACATCGCTCTCAATTCCCCATACCCAACAAATGATTTTGTTTATATAGAAAACATATATACATGCATGCATAACTAGGATAGTCATCAAAACATATGAACATATAAACATTGAAGTAGATAAGCATATAAACATTGATAAACATCCAAATACAAGTCATGAATTTATACATCTAATTTTTCTTTGATTTATGTTTTTTTACTTTCATAAAATTTACAATTGGGGTATCATAATCATCCAAGGACATTTATTTCATGTGCCCTTTCCTTCTATTGTTTGTGTTTCCATGCGCTCATGTACCATACTTCTAGTACATTGCTGAGAAGGGCATCAAGGCATCTATGCAGGGTTGTGAACTGCAACAATGAAAATGATCATATCGATATGTTGAAATATAATTGAAATAACTAATTCATTATTTTGATTAACATTACACTATTTCTCTTTACCTGTCTGTGTAACTGTGACAGTTGGTGCGTTAATTTCTTGTCCACTTGGTTCCTCTCGCAGTTCACCCTCCTGAACTACATGCTCTTCAATTTTGAGAAGATAATATATAAGTATAAGTCAGGAAATAAATATCTACAATCATAGTAAATATTTCTAATTATGAAGCATACATACCGGAATGGGTACTCTTCTCCCCACTATCATTGGACATGTGCACCCTTGTATGATGTGTTGTCTGTTGAATACTGCTAGATTCACTACTGCGGTAGCACTGTTGCTTGAAAATAAACATAAATACTTAGTTAAGGGAGATATAATAAAATATGAATAGACTTTACAAGCATGCTGCTACGGTTTCCTTATTCATTTTATTTACCTGTGTGGCTGGGAAGATAGGAGTCTGGCCCAAGCTTTTTCTATATTCAATCACACTTTTTAAACCGTGCTTGTAACCAAGATTTAGGTCCTCCTCGGTGGCAACAATGTCGAACATATTTAAATGCAATGCATAACACCATTAAAAATACCAATAACAAAAACATATATTTGTTCGCTACTGTTAAATAAATATTAACCACAATTAATCATTTAAATCTTACGATTCAGGATTTTAGTTTTCCATAGCCACCCTGGCCTAGTTTATGCTACCCATGGTTTTCCACTCTGGCCTTGGTTTCTTTGGAGGTGTTTGGTAGCCTACATATGGAATTTTTTAAAAACATTAGATATCGAAATTGTTACTTAAAACAAGAAAGAAAAACATAAATGATCATATTTCATTGATAATATGACATGTGTTGTACCTTGCTTGACCAGCTTGTGGATGTCTTCCTTGTTTTTTAAACAAGTTCTCCTTTGCATCCTCTATCAGGACCTTCCACTCTTTCTCTGGAACCATGGGAGGGCGCTCATGCTTGAGGTCTAATTGCAATTTCTCCCTATACTGGGCCCTGGTATATTTTAAATTCTCGTCAGCTAACTTTGTAACCACTTTCTTGTTGAAAGTGTTGTCGAACAAGTTTACCATGTGGTCTATTAAATCATCTTTCTTTTTTCTATCTTGGCCATTCTACCATGTGCGAATGGTGGGTCCAAATAGCTCCAATGCTTTGTCATTTAAGTTTCCATAGAAAACATTGTTTCCTGCAGAAACGTGTTATCCATTAATTTATAATAATCTCAACAAATGTCCATTTCAATTTCATGAAAAAAATGAATCAATTAATTAACAATTACCTGCAATCTTCTTAATCTTGATTGAAACACATGTGTCATCCACCATAAACGTGACATCTAGTGATCTGGTGCTTTTAATTCGTTCTGCTCCATGCAGAATAGTTTCATCTCCATCTACAGTACATTCTTGTCCGGAGTCATGTGGAGTCCCAGGCTTAGGCTCATCATGCTCCAGCATGTCATGCCAATCAAAATCATTGCGCTCATTAATGGATTTGAGGGTAACCTCGGGAGAATCAAAAATCCCCACTTGTACTTTGCTATGTCGACATTGTTTTTGCATTGGACCATCACTGCTACCTATAGCAATTGTAGGATCGATAGGTTCCCAATGCACGGGGTTTAAAAACTCCTACAAATGGAAAACTTTACTTTATCAGATCATATAGAAAATATAAAACAAAAAAATGGATATGAAATTGTCATAGATGATAAAAATATGTGAAGATACCACTTACCCCAAAATTAGTTATTGTATTTTGTAGCTCTATAATTCTTTCCCTGTCTTCTTGTGTCAGGGGTATTTTTCTAAGAAAACCTAGATATTCTATGTTAGTCTTATTCAAGGCCTTTTTTACAGTTGTCATTGGGTCAGTGGAATAAAATATTTCGTCCTCATCAATATCCTCAGTGGGAGCCTTCCCACATTGACCATGCCACAATACATTGATGAATAAAATTAATGAGATGAACTTTAACATTTGAGAAATCTAGTTATAGTATTCATAACTTATTACTATATTTAACATTTACCTGTTGAGGCATAGCGGGTGCCTTTCCACGGTCACCCTGAACAGATGTAGCGGGTGATTTTTAGACACAGTCACCCTGGACAGATGTAGCGGGTGATTTTTAGACACGTTCACCCTGGACAGAAGTTGACACAATAAATCAATCAACAAAAGTTATGAAATTCATCTGTAACATTTAAAAAATGAAATATTGGAGTAATATTAGAAAACAAATAATGAAATTTCAGAAATTTAGTTGTTGTAGTCACAAGTTGTTACTTTATTTAACATTTACCTGGTGAGGCACAACGGGTGCCTTTCCATGGTCACCCTGGGAAGATGTTGACACAATAAATCAATCAACAAAAGTTATGAAATTCACTTGTAACATTAAAAAAATGAAATATTACAGTAATATCAGAAAAAACAAATAATGAAATTTCAGAAATTTAGTTGTTGTAGTCATAAGTTGTTACTGTATTTAACATTTACCTTCTGAGGCACAGTGGGTGCCTTTCCACGATCACCCTGGATAGATGTAGTGGGTGATTTTCTGCCATGGTCACCCTGGACAGAAGTTGACACAATAAATCAATCAAAAAAAGTTATGAAATTCACCTATAACATTAAAAAAATGAAATATTGCAGTAATATTAGAAAAAAAATAATGAAATTTCTTAAATTTAGTTGTTGTAGTCATAAGTTGTTTACAGTGTTTAACATTTACCTGTTGAGGCACAGTGGGTGCCTTTCCATGGTCACCCTAGATAGATGTAGCATGTGATATCTCACGGTCACCCTAGATAGATGTTGACACAATAAATTAATGAACAAGAGTTATGAAAGTAATTGTAACATTAAAAAAATGAAATATTGCAGTAATGTCAAAAAATAAATAATGAAAAATGAAATATATGCAGTAAAAAATTGAAATATTGGAGTGATAAATTGTAACAATGATTGATCAAAGGTTGAGTTGAATGGTATGTAAGATATTTACCCCCATATCCACACCCCCTCCATCTATTTGATTTAAGTTGTAATCGATCAACAACTCTTCACCTAGAACTATTGTTTTTGTTGCACATACAAATATACGATTTCCTTCGTGTCCCTCAACTATGCAATTCGGTTTCTTAGTTGTTTCCACTGGTCGTGTACTATTTATAAATCCCACAATGTTTCTAGTAGCTTTTGGCCTTCCATCAATATACATAGTTGCCCCTTTATTTTGATTGTTATCTACTAGTTGTATATAATTTGTGGAAACTCTGTATCTCTGCATACTTTGTGTATATCGGACCAACATCAACCAGTGATTGTATTTGTATAATGGTCCGACATACTCCATCAATTCAATTATAGTGCCATACTCGACCTTTATGCCATCCATGGAAAATAACCCCAATCCATGTAAGGATGAAGGAGCAATGTGATACATCCTCCCATTGATGAAGAAATCTGTGTCCACTGCAGGTAGCTCGTTAGGTTCCCATCATTGCACTAGATGTTTATACCTCAAGGGAAACTCAATGTCACCTATGCTCTCAGCATCATAATTACATGACCCTCCGTTGGCAATAAAAAATTGCATGCATATACAAAATATTTTCCTTACCTTTTCAGATCTAGTTGATCTAGAACCGGTAGAGCTAGTACAACACGTCTCACTTTCAACCTCTCTTAGTATATCTTGATCATCACTCAAGCAAGATAGATCCGACAGATACCTATTTGGTGGTACCTACACTCGTTAAAACAAGAAGATAAGTTATATACGTTTGTGGTACCAACACAGTTGCATATAGTTGCAATATAGTTGTATATAGTTGCATAAGTTGCATTGTTCCATATAGTTGCATAAAGTTGCATATAGTTGCATAAGTTTCATTGTTGCATAAAGTTGCATATAGTTTCATATTGTCACTAAAAAACATGATAAGTTGCATTGTTGTATATAGTTGCATTGTTGCATATAGTTGCATAGTTGCATATAGTTGCATATTTGCATATAGTTGCATACGAAATTGTTGCGATGTAGTTGCAATATAGTTGCATAAGTTGCATTGTTGCATAAAGTTGCATATAGTTGCATAGTTTCATATAGTTGCATAGTTGGATAAGTTGCATATTTTCATATAGTTGCATAGTTGCATAAAGTTGCATATAGTCACTAAAAACATGATAAGTTGCATTGTTGCATATAGTTTCCTAGTTTCATATAGTTGCATAAGTTGCATTGTTGCATAAAGTTGCATATAGTTGCATATAGTTTCATAGTTTCATATAGTTGAATAAGTTGCATATAGGCATATAGTTGCATATAGTTTCATATAGTTGTATATAGTTGCAATATAGTTGCATAAGTTGCATTTTTGCATAAAGTTGCATATAGTTGCATATTCCCATATAGTTGCATACAAAATTGTCATATAGTTGCATATAGTTGCATAGTTGCATAAGTTGCATATATTTGCATAAGTTGCATTGTTGCATAAAGTTGCAAGTTGCATAGTTGCATATAGTTGCATATTTCCAAATAGTTGCATACGAAATTGTTGCAGTATAGTTGCATATAGTTGCAATATAGTTGCATAAGTTGCATTGTTGCATAAAGTTGCATATAGTTGCATAGTTGGATAAGTTGCATATTTGCATATAGTTGCATATAGTTTCTTAGTTGCATATAGTTGTTATATAGTTGCATAAAGTTGCATATAATTGCATATAGTTTCATAAGTTGCATATAGTTTCATAAGTTGCATTTTTGCATAAAGTTGCATATAGTTGCATATACTTTCATATAGCTGCATATTTGCATATAGTTGCATACGAAATTGTTAGTAGTTTTTTATCAACATGTATCCCCCGACGCTCAGTGGAGAAATGGATTTGAGACCCATCAAAGAGTTCAAGTGGGGATCGATAGTTTAGAAATCCATGATCTTGGAATTTCACATATTTGGAAAGAGCCTTTAGTGGCTGGTGGGGAATGGAGGAAAGGTTCGAGTTGGAAAATGTTAGGGTCCTAACCCACACATAGGTAGATCAATATATTCAGATGTTATAAAGGTCAATATTAATAAGGTCTTTCAATAAAATAGAATAAGGCGGATACAAGAAGACCTAATATAAGCTTCCGCTTCTAGAAGGATCTTCTTCTAGATGCTTCTCTTGATAGACATATTTAATATAAATAAGGGTCGAGGGTATGAAAACCATAGCTTGGAGATTATTGTAACAGAGCATTGCTCGACTGGAGGTTGCCCCCTTGAAGAGGCCCGTGAACATTGCTTTCTGAATCAAAGTGTTATTTATGTTGTTGTTCTTATATCATTACTGTGTTATTGTGGAGATTATGCTGGTTATATTACTGTTATTCTGCCATTTCTAGCATTTTATTTATGTTCTGCATATTTATTATATCTGGTATCTTGCAAGTGATATCAGAGCACTTTCCTTGGTAGAAATTGTGGGAATTGTTTTTTCAGGGTAGAGACGTATTCCAGCATCTTTAAGCCGCAGAGATCTATTGTTAAGTGCATAAACCCATGGCTGAGGGATTCATACATGCAGGAAATACAAGTGGTTCTTCATCGCACATCTGTTGGCCATCCTTGTAACCCCTATTGGCACCCCTTCGAGTGGCAGCGCATCAGACAGCACCTGTGTACGGATCGACCTAGATTTCTTGAACCCCTCTTTAGATAAACCTATCAGTTGTTGGACTACTATAGTGTCACCGAGAACAACACTCAGGAAGATACTCTCTAGTACATGGGTAGTCGAGTAGTACGGCTAAGGGTACAGTCTATCCTCCTTAGTTAGTTCCCTGAGATATTGGGTCGAGTAATACTGTTGGACCCGCACGTATATCAGAGAGTTATAGCACAGGGCAAACCCTTGTCTGTAGAACCCTTGAATACCTAACCCTTGAGGGACAGAAACATGAACAAATTAAAATAGATCAGATCTATTGTCGCGCAACTATGTTCGGGTTGCCAAGTAAATACACATTTATTTCTGGTTAAGCATTTGGGGATTTCATCACTGCAGTATTCTTCAGACTGGAGTATAACTCCGCAGGTGTAAAAAAAAAAGTCTGGAAATTTTTTCACCATTATTTGAGACCTATTCCATCTGATTCATCTCTTCGGCCTTATCACTTTCATCCACATCATTTTTTGGCAAATTTTTTTACCCCACCCACCCCTTTTCAGTTCACCCATCCTCATGGCCCATACCCGTAGCCAAGATCTAGAAAATCGCTTCAACACCTTGCAATCTGGTTTCCTCAAGACTCAAAAATAAGTGAAACAACTCAGTGCTACTATTGCCTCCATCGATTCATCCATCAATACAAACATAAGTACAACCATGCAGTCCTCAATGGAGGAAGTCAAAAAAGAATTGACCACCCATCTTGAATCTATCTTTGCATCACTCTGCACCAAACTAAAGATCCCTACAGATGACCCCTTCTCTAAAGCACCTCCAAATACCGAAGGTGAACATTCCTCCCATTCCCATACCTTTCAGCCCCATCACTTTCAACGTGACCTACGCCTTCCACGGGTGGATATGACCAAATTTGATGGCTCGGACCCCACTGGTTAGGTAACCCAAATGGAACATTATTTCTCTTTACATGACATCATAGATGACTTGGCCAAACTCCTCTATGGTGTTCTCCATCTAGATCAAGAACGTTAGCAATGGTGGAAATGGAGAAAAAATTCTCGTCAAGGGTATATTTCTTGGACCCAATTTGTGACTGAGATTTATGAATGCTTTGACATGGAAACCAACCATTTGGGCCATTTGACAAAGTTGAAACAATCTGGAACAGTAGAAGACTTCATAGCTTCCTTTGAGCGTCTGGCTTTTCGAACAGAGGGCATCACTGATGCTTTCTTTCGAGAGTGTTTTATCAGTGGCCTCAAGGAGGAGATTTGGGCCCATGTCCTCATGGATCGACCCTTGATTTGGGTGGAGGCTACGAAAAGAGCTAAAGAAGCACAACATGTTGTATCCTCTCAAAACCGAAAACCCTCCTTTATCCCTCGCCCTAAAACCGCCACTCCCACTACTCCCTCCACCACATTAAAGATCCAAAAATTGACCAGGGTTGAAATGGTTGAACGCCAACTCAAAGGCCTTTGTTATAATCATGATGAAAAATATTTCTCAGGCCACAAGTGTAAGGAACAAAATCTTTTTATGGCCATCTCTGAGGATATTTTGGAAGAGGATGTCGAAACTCCCCTTGTGTCTGAGTCACCTGAAATCACTAACATAACCCCTCCCTCATACCATCCCGAAGTAGAACCCATCATTTCCCTCATTGCTCTCATTCGCTTCTCTGCTCCCCAAATCCTCAAGTTAATCGGTTACATCAAGCATTGGAAGGTCATCATTCTGGTTGATAGTGGAAGCACCCATAATTTTATTCATCTCCGCATTGCCCAAGAAACTCATTGCTACATCCATGTTGTCAACAATTTCCAAATCATGATTTCCAATGGTGGTTCCATGAAATGTGGAGGGTGTTGTGAAAATGTGTGTCTCAAAATCAGTGACTACCACCTAAAATCCCATATGTTTGCTATCGACATGGGTGGTTGTGACATTGTGCTGGGTGTAGACTAGCTAAGAAATTTGGGTCCCATTCTCATGGATTTTAAGGCATTAACCATGCAATTCGACCAAGAAGGCCACCAATATAAATTCCAAGGCATCACTGTTGGTTCACCTGAGGTCATCAGTTCCCATCGCATGGAAACGCTGCTCAAAAAAGTTCATTTTGGTGTCATTGCCCAACTCCATGCTATACAAGCAACAGAGACACCCCCAGTGTCACATGACCTCCAAGCCCTCCTTTCTAAATATCAAATGGTATTTTCCACTCCCCAAGGACTCCCCCCTTACCGCGATGTTCATGATCATTCCATTCCCCTTGTACCCAGAAGCCTTCCTCCCAATATCCGTCCATATTGCCACCCTTCTTCACAAAAAAATGAAATTGATAAAATGGTCCAAGAACTCCTTAATGCAGGCGTTATCTGCCCTAGTACGAGCCCTTACTTTTCTCCTATAGTCATGGTTCTGAAGAAAGAAGGTTCTTGGAGAATGTGTCCTGACTTCTGTGCCCTCAACAAACTGACCATTAAAGACAAATTTCCCATTCCTATCATTGATGACCTCCTGGATGAATTGAGTGGCGCCCAATTCTTTACTAAACTTGATCTTCGCTCAGGCTATCACCCGATATGTATGAAAGAGGCAGACATTCCCAAGATGGCCTTTCGCACTCATGAGGGCCACTATGAGTTTTTGGTCATGCCCTTTGGCTTGTGTAATTCCCCCTCCACCTTCCAAAGCCTCATGAATCATGTCTTCCGTCCCTTTCTCCATCATTTTGTCTTAGTTTTCTTTAATGATATCCTCATCTATAGCAAAACCTGGAAATACCATCTTACTCATGTGGATCAAGTTCTCCATCTACTCTCTCAGCACCAACTTTTCCTGAAACAGTCTAAATGTTCTTTTGGTGCCTCAGAAGTAGAATACTTGGGTCATCTGGTTGGCAAGGATGGCATCAGGGTGGATCCGAAAAAGATTGAAGCTATGCAAGACTGGCCGCACCCAAAGACTCTCAAAATCTTGCATGGATTTCTAGGCTTAACAGGGTATTATCACAACTTTGTTAAGAACTATGGAAAGATTGCAGCACCTCTCACTGCTCTCCTAAAAAAGAACTCTTTCACTTGGAATCCAGACACTACTCAAGCTTTTCAAGCCTTGAAGACGGCCATGTGGACCACTCTGGTTTTGGCCCTTCCTGATTTCACAAAGACCTTTTTGTTGGAATGTGATGCCTCAGGGAAAGGAATCGGCGTTTTCCTTATGCAAGAGGGTCGACCTTTGGCCTTCACTAGCAAGCAGTTGTCTGAAAGGAATCTGGGAAAACCCATTTATGAAAAGGAAATGTTGGATATTCTACATGTCATTGATCTGTGGCACCCTTATCTCTTGGGGCAACGCTTCCAAATTAATACTGACCATCAAAGCCTCAAGTACATTCTGGAACAATGCATTTCCTCCCCAGAGCAACAAAAATGGGTGACTAAGCTCTTTGGATATGATTATGAGATCATTTACAAGAAGGGAAAAGATAATGTAGTGGCGGATGCACTGTCCCGAAAATATGAAGAAGAAGGATCCCTTTTTTCTCTTTCCTTCATTGTACTCGATTGGCTCCAAGGTGTGTGTCAGGAATGTCTTCAAGATCCCAAAAGTTCACATCTGATCCAACAATTGTAGACCAAGGCTCCATCTCCCCCAGGGTACTCTTGGCTCCAGGATGAGCTTCGATACAAAGGCCATTTGTATTTAAGTAAACAATCAAAGATTAAATCCATGGTACTTTCTAAGCTTCATGCTACACCCACAGCGGGGCACTCAGGGTTCATCAAAACATATGGCTGGGTCAAACGTTCTTTTTTCTGGGATGGTATGAAACAGGACATCCGTAATTTTGTCGCTGAATGTGAGGTGTGTCAATGCAACAAGGGAGAAACAGTCAAATCTTCGGGCACACTACAAATGCTTTTGATTCCACCTGCTATTTGGAAGGATATCTCTATGGAATTTATTACCGGCTTACCCAAATCGGGGAATAAATCAGTCATGATGGTGTTTGTGGATCGCCTTTCCAAGTATGCTCATTTTTGTGCTCTTCAACACCCATTTACTGCATCCACGGTGGCTCACATTTTCATGGACTGGGTCTTCAAGCTTCATGGCATGTCGCACTCTATTGTTTTTTATCGTGACCCAACTTTCACAAGCAATTTTTGGCAAGAACTGTTTAAGCTACAGGGCACCCAATTGCATCTCAGCACAGCTTATCATCCCCAGACTGATGGTAAAACGGAAGTTGTCAACAAGTGTTTGGAAACATATCTGAGGTGTTTTGTCTCTGAAAAACAACATCAGTGGGCTCAATGGTTACCCCTAGCTGAATGGTGGTACAACACTTCCTACCATACAGCTACTCGCATGACTCCTTTTGAAGCGGTATATGGATAGAAGCCACCTTCAGTTCTCTCATACTTACCGAGTACCTCGAAGGTCCAGGCAGTTGACCAAACACTTACAGTTCGAGAGGATATTCTTCATACCCTTAAAGAGAACTTGGTCATGGCACATAATCGCATGAAGAAACAAGCAGATCAAGGTTGCTCTGAACATCAATTTGCATAAGGGGATCAGTTGTTTCTAAGACTACAACCATACAAGCAAACTTCCCTCAAGGTCGAGCATTGTCAGAAGCTAGCGCCCAAATTTTATGGTCCTTATACAGTTCTCAAGCATGTCGGACAAGTCGCATATCAGTTAGCTCTTCCCAGTCAGTCGAAGCTACATCCTGTTTTTCATGTTTCATGCTTAAAGAATGTGATTGGAACTAGGTGCCAAATTCAAACCAACCTTCCAGAGTTAGCTGAAGAAGGATCCATTTGGCTACAGCCAGAAGCAGTTTTGGACTAGCGTGAGTGTTTCCTGTGTCAGAGAACCATCAAGGAAGTGCTAGTCCAGTGGAAAGATATGACTCCAGCAGATGCCACTTGGGAACCAACTACCATTCTGCAGCAGTTTCCACATCTCAAGCCTTGAGGACAAGGTTGTTTTTAAGGGGGCGGACATGATAGGGTCCTAACCCGCACATAGGTAGATCAATATATTCGGATGTAATAAAGGTCAATATTAATAAGGCCTTTCAATAAAATAGAATAAGGCGGATGTAAGAAGACCTAATAGAAGATTCCTCTTCTAGAAGGATCTTCCTCTAGATGCTTCTCTTGATAGACATATTTAGTATAAATAAGGGTCGAGGGTATGAAAACCCTAGCTTGGAGATTATTGTAACAGAGCGTTGCTCGAATGGAGGTTGCCCCCTCAAAGAGGCCCATGAACATTGCTTTCTAAATCAAAGTGTTATTTCTGTTGTTGTTCTTATATCATTACTGTGTTATTGTGGAGATTATGCTTATTATATTACTATTATTCTACCATTTCTAGCATTTTATTTATGTTCTGCATATTTATTATATCTGGTATCTTGCAGAAAAGGGGCTTGTGTTGGTTGTGATAGATATTACAAGATGATCAAGTTGTTTTTTAATCCATTGTATGCATAGGGTGTAATGGTTTTGATGAATCTGTACAAACTATAAAGGAAAGGGTTGTGGTCTTCTATATGGAAGACTATGAAGGCATTGAACCTGAGAGGAGACAATGGGATGGAATAAAAAAAATATAGAAGTAAGTTCACTAGCACCTAAGTGTACATAAGGGAGAGGAAGGACACATTGGTATGGGGAGCCAACAAATGTGAAGTCACATACACAGTTCAATTGGGTTAGAAGGTTTCCTTCCATCCATTGTAGGAGAACCACACTAAGTGGTCCATGTAGAATATAGTGTAGAAGGTTAAAGCTCCTCATAAAACACTTTTTTGTGGTTCCTCCTTGCCAATGCAATATTAACATGGGATAACATACAAAACAATAGCTGACGAGGTATACGCATCTATCCTTTGTGCAAGGAGAATAAAGAAACTATTTTCCACCTCTTCATAGCTTGTTACTTCTCACAGGAATCTGGGCAACAACCAAACGACTCACAAATGGATAAGGGAGTTGGAGTGTCTTTTCAGTAGCGATGTTAACTCATTATTAGAGGATAAAGAGGTAAGGAGAAAAACACCATTCATTTCCTCCTTTTGTGCTATGGGCCATGTGGGTGGCATGAAATGGCTATAGTTTTAAATGCATGGTCTACACTCTTCAATTTTTTTACAAGATTGAGAGTGCATACAATTCATTCTTTTTTAGCCCCAAGCAAAAGAAAGATAGGGTTGTTCTTCCTCTAAATTTGGATGAATATGGTTCATGGGGTTTCTTTAATGGGGCCTCTCAAGGGATTCTAGGGCCTATGGAGTAAGACCTATTTACATAACAAAACACCATTGGCAGTCCTTTGAGTAGGGAGTGACATTGATCATAAAAATGACCAACTAGTACATTCACAAAGTATCGCTACATAAAATATTTTCCGCTACTCTATTTATCCAAGAACAACCTTAACCATATTTGAGATAACCTAAACCCAAACTACCTCCTTGCTAAATTAGGTTACTCACCACCTAGGAAGTTCATCACTTAACAAAAGGTGCTTGAATCCGACATCATATAAGTTACTTTGTTGCACTTACAATAATTAGTAATGATGATACAATTGAAATACATGTGGTGGTTGATGTCAAGTTACTTGGTTACTCTAATATAATGGTTTGATTGACAATGCATCACAAAAGGATTTATGAGTATCTAACATTGTATATGCACGATTTAGTGATTTCAAGGGTACAATATTCCCAGATTTGGGTTTGCACATTATTTATGTTTATCATTAATATGAAGTCATGTTCTAGACCAAATGTGGCAACATCAATGCACATGCATTTCTACTCACTTTGACATTTGATTGTATGCTACATAGTGGTTTCGAGTGTCCTTGGTTGGTTAAAAGGAAATTGCAATTCGTTGTTTCAATCATGGTTTAGAATGTTATCTTGGCTTGCAACATTGGTTTTGATGTTTTAAAAGCATCCCAAAGGCCCGTACTTGATTTTTAGAGTTGGGGTTGGTTGAAGGCATGGATTTGTTACAATTTTGTTTCCATGGTTTTATTGGAGTGATTTCCATGTTATTTCATGGTGATAGTTTCCTGGAGGAATAAGTGTTGTAGTGCATTGTTTATTTATATTTGAATCCTAAACTATATGATATGCAACCCCAACCTAGCACTTCAATCTAAGTGTTTGACCTCAACAACGATGATGGTGAACATATATTGCATGGACTATGGTTTATTTCTTTGGAATTTGGATGATAGAGTGATTTGGAAGGTATTAGGTGTTAAGCCCTAATATTGGCTCATTACCCCTTAATTGGGGCATATTATATTAGTAATGTTATTTTATTTATGTCGGCTTTAGTCCATTAGTTGTAATTATATCTTCTAGTCTCCTATATATACCAAGGAGACATTTTCATTTTGAATCATCTTGTACTTGAACATTTAAGTGGGGTAAAAGGAGGTTTCCCCATCGAAGAGGCTTATTATCTGAAATTATCTCTTTTTCAAGGCGTTGAGTACTTTTTCTGAGGATTTTCTATGCTATATTGATATTTGGTTCTTAACATATAGTATCAGAGCTCAAGGTCTTGGGGTTTCGCTGCTACATCTGCGACACCTTGGAATTTTCACTATACAATTTTTTCTACAACGTTTCAAAAGGAACGTCTTGGAGGATATTTAGTATATGGATCAAGGTATGTTGGGTTCAAAATTCAGCTCCTGAGGCCTTATACTTTCAGAGATACAACATGTACAAGATAGGGTTCTGGAATCATCCTGAAATGAGTCATTGCGGAATTTTCGCTATAAACACTTTTCTGTAATGTTTCAGACCTTGAAATCCTGAGGCTATTTACAAAAATTAGTAAGGTCATTTTTCTAAAAAATTCAGCTTCTAGGTCATCTTAAATTTGTAGATACACCTTGTGTAAGATAGGGTATCTGACTAGTCCTATTGACTAGTCTCAAGAAGGTGATCCAGGTAAAACAATCATAACTTCTTCCTAGAGTATCCAAATTGTGTGGGACTAGTTTCATTGGATCGTGGACAGTCTGTAGTATTTTTTATGCGATTTTCAGAATTTAATATCAGTTATTTTGTGTGGGGCACACTATACAAGTGAGATCTCCTGGAAAGGCCAAAAATCGGCAAGTTGTGGGGAAGTTACCGTAAATTCCACTTGGAACATCCAATTTTGATCAGACCTGTGGCATTGAAGAGAAGAGATATGAGAGAAATACATAAAAGAAAGTTTCATACCGAGAAGGGCCGAAACTTGGGAGACACAATAGAAGAAATATTGTCTAGCAGAACCACCTCAAAATCAAGGTTCAAAAGTGATACTTGGCCAACATGCCACCCAAAAAGGGAACTTCTACACCAAATAAGCCTCCAGAAAATCCTACTTGGACTCTTGATGAAGGTGAATGATTGAGTAGGGACATAGATGTACTACAAAATAAGATGGATTCAATGGAAGCTAAGTTGGATACTAATATGGATTCAATGGAATCTAAGTTGGATACTAAGATAGATGGTTTAAAAGGGGAGATCATGGAAGTATTGAAAAATTTTGTAACAGAGAAGACACCTGAAAGTGAAAATGCATCCCATGAAATTCATGATGAGGACAAAAGGAAGGTGAATCAAGAATGG